>BMAO01032683.1:0-206471 GCA_019973975.1 Trichonephila clavata | reverse complement strand
ACTTGATTTGCAATTTCAATCTGAAAAACGTCTCAATACCATGACTTCTAAACTTATTTCCACAGGAAAATTTGATTCTTATGACAAAATTTTGAAGGAATGGGAACAGTTGGGAATCATAGAACCAGTACCAATTAATATTAAGGGGGTAAATTTATCGCAACAAAAATGCAGGTATTTACCTCATCGAGCTGTCTTTAAGGAGTCTAGTCTTACGACTAAAATTCGCCCCAGTTTTCGACGCTTCAGCAAAAGATGAAAATTCGATTTCCTTAAATCAATGCTTAGCAACTGGACCTAATTATATTGAGATGATCCCTTCCATTCTAAATAAATTTCGCAAAAATGGACTGGGAGTCATTTCAGATATTCGCAAAGCCTTCTTGCAGATCTCAATTTCCCCTACAGACTATCTCCGATTTCTGTGGTGGGAAAATTACGAAAAACGTGAAATTAAAATCTATAGGCATTGTAGAGTAGTTTTTGGCCTTTCTTCTAGCCCATTTTTGCTGATGGCTACCATTTACCATCATTTAGAAAAGGAAAGAAATGATGTTGCGGTAAAATTAAAAGATTCTTTTTATGTCGATAATGTTGTGGCTAGTGTCCAAAATGAGATAGAGCTTCAACGATTTCAAACAATAGCTTGTCAAGTCATGTCGAAAGCAGGGTTTGAGCTCACAGGTTGGGTTTCTTCCACAGAGCAACAAAATCAGGAAAAAACAAAATGCTCTGTGCTTGGCCTTTTATGGGAAATAAATACTGATTTGCTCACTTGTGATCTCAGAAATATTTCTACTGAAATCAAAGATACATGTTCTAAACGGAAACTTTTGTCAATTTCGCAAAAAGATATTTGATCCAATCGGTTTTACAGCACCCGTAACACTCATTCCAAAACTTTTAATGCAAAAAGCGTGGAAAAATTATAAACTAACATGGGATCAAAAACTGCCTTCTGAAATCGTTGAGGAATTTAAAAATTGGCTTGCTAGTTTGGAATTTTTGAAACTGGTTCAAATTCCACGCTACTTTGGGGGTTTAGTTGATGAGTCAACTACCACCTTACATATGTTTAGTGATGCAAGTGGGAAAGTCTTTGCAGCGTGCGTTTTTTTACGAATTGAATGCGATAATAAAGTCAAAATTAAATTAGTTCAGGCAAAATCACGCGTCGCTCCTCTAAAAAAGGATCCCATCACCAAAACGAAAAATGAAATGTCCATCCCTAAACTCGAACTCTTGGCAGCAGTTATCGGCACTCGCCTTGTCCAGAGCGTCAAAACATCATTAAACATTCACAGCATTCAAACTTTCTACTGGACTGACTCAAAAGTCGTGCTTTGTTGGATCAAAAATTCTGGGACTTGGAAAACCTTCGTTCGTAACAGAATAAAAGAGATCCATTCCAGCTCATCGAAGGAAGACTGGTATTACGTTCCATCACAGATGAACGCTGCAGACATCGCATCCAGGGGATGCAACGTACAAACTCTCTTCAGTCTTTGTTGGTGGGAGGGTCCAATATGGTTGAAAAAACCGTTCCTCCTGGCCAGACACCAAAGACTCTGATTTCAAGGATGCTCTTGAACTTGCTACCGAAGAGAGAAAACCTACAGTTACGACGAATCTGTCTCTGAATGATTCCGACTCTAATTTCTTCGAGTGGACTAAACGTGTTTCAAAGTTTTCTTCCATCGTTCGAACTTTGGCCTATGTAAAACGATTCCTTTCAAATGCTAAATCAGTAGCTAATCGTCAAAAAGACTCTTTACTTAAAGGAAACCTTAGTGAAAAAGAGCTCTCAAAATCTGAGCTCGAAATTCTCCTTTTCATACAGAAAGAGACCTTTGGCAAAAATCGTCGACTCATACCACCGAACTTTGTCGTTTACCTTGATTCTGATGGCCTCCTCAGAGTGGAGACAAAACTTTTCTCTACAGATACTGGAGATTACTTTAGACGACCTATTTTATTACCTGACAAACATGAACTTGTTTTAAGGCTCATTGAAGAGACTCATCGAATCCATAACCATGCAGGTATCCAAGCACTTGTTATTGTCCTGCGAGAAAAGTATTGGATATTGAGATCGAGGAAAACTGTCCGATCAGTCTTGTCTAAATGTGTAATTTGTCAAAGATTTAAGTCAAAACTGTCAACTTCTGTGTTTGCACCTCTTCCTGAAGAGCGTGTAAGAATGTCAGCTGTGTTTGAGACGACCGGTGTGGACCTAGCTGGTCCTCTGCTCCTGCGAAATCGTGACAAAGTGTGGATCGCAATTTTCAGATGTGCGGTTTACCGTGCCATCCATTTTGAACTTGTCTCGGACATCTCAACACAAAGTTTTCTTCTTGCATTGAGAAGATTCATTTCACGTCGAGGTCGAGTAAAAACAATTTACTCAGACAATGGTACAAATTTCGTTGGACTCAACAACGAACTCCAAAACATCGATTGGAGTGCCATCATTGCTCACTCTGATTTGAAGAAGATCTCCTGGCACTTTAACCCACCGACCGCCGCTTGGTGGGGTGGTTGGTGGGAAAGGGTGGTCCGAATGTTAAAGGAATTGCTGAGACGCAATTTGGGAAAAGCTTCTCTTCAATATGATGAACTTCACACCATCGTATGTGAGTGCGAGGCTCTTCTAAACAGCAGACCCCTAACTTACCTCTCGGAGGACCCCTCTGATTTGGTACCTATTACTCCATCTCTATTTTTGCAGGACCAAACTGAATTCTGTGTTCAGGACTTGGACCTGAATGATATGCAAAATCTTCGCAAACGTGCGAAACATCTTCACGCCGTAAAACATAAACTTAAAACTCGATTCCAAAAGGAATATATCTCACTTTTAAAACAGACGAGCAATAAGGTACAAACTCCACTTTCTGTTGGAGACATTGTATTAATCAGTTTGGATAATAAGAAACGTGTAGATTGGCCTTTGGCTAAAATTGTCGAAATTTATAAGGGGCGTGACGGTGTTTCCCGCGTTGCAAGATTGAAAAACTCAGAGTGGTGAACTGATACGGCCGATTCAACGTTTGTGCCGCTTGGAAACTTCAGGTAAAATTGCTGAAATTATGAGAGAACCAATAACTACCAGAAGAGGTAGAACTATTAAGTCTTAAGACTTGAACTCTTATTTTGAAAATTTTCTCTTGAACATTAATTTGTGTATTTTAATTTCAATTTTTAGTGTTAAGTTTTTCTAATCAGTTTGTACATTATTTTCTGAAGCATGTTTAATTTTCTAGAAATCTGGATTTATGTTTAAGTTAAACTGTAACTTTTGTGGGCGGAGGATGTTGTATCTCCCCCATTACACGGTAGATGTCGCTGCGAATGGGCGCGTCTCTGTTTTTCACTGTAACCATATATTTACTTCTTTGTTGTCTTCTGTTGTGCGTAGTCAGCTGCGCTGAATAAAAAAGTACAAAAGCATCTTTGGGTACTCACTGGACTATTCCAAACTCATTACCCTACTCGTGTTCCAATAGTATTTGAACTTGAATAGATGAATAGAATGTATTTTATGAAGGATTGAAATATTTAACAAGATATAAATACTGGGAGAGAGAGAGAGAGAGGGAGAGTGAACTAATAGTGGGATTGAAAAAATGTCAGATATCACGTGGATTATAATTAGAGGGGTAGAAATCGTTTGTGATTACTTATTTAGAATATACACATTCAATACGTAGATCATTTTTAAAAAATTGTTCAAGCGTATTGAGAGGGCATGGCACGATTTATAAAAAGAAGAAAAAAAGTCGGATTCACACACACACAGTAGTTTTCACAAATTTCTATATACCCCCTATGTATACAACACAGTTTTTGTGTTCAAAATAACAATAATATTTTATGGAAATAAAAATTCATGAAGTAGTATTAAAGCACTATTTTTATAATAATTAACATACACGAAATTTGATAAAGTACGTCGAACTAAGTACAACAAATGTTTGAATGGGTTTTGGGATAAAAGGATTGTATTCGTAAAATGTTCTTTTATGAATGCTCGCTGAAAATGCCTTAACTCAACTACTTTAAAAAAAAAAATAAGTATTGCTTTGATTCAAAAATGTATACCAACTTTTGTTACATGTATTGAAAAAACATTAAAGTATTTTGCACAATAGAAAAAAAAAAAGAATTGATATTTGAAATGAGGAAAGACGTTTTCTTTCAGAGAGAGAGAGAGAGTTTAATTTGTGCTATTAGAATGTAGATAACAATGAACATAAAAGTTATTACAACTCTGTTTTTTTTTTAACTTAGTGTTTTTAAATTTACTGATATTATAGAAAAATACATAAAAAACAATTTAAGCTAAAAAAACCTGTTTGGTATTTTTTGACCGAATTTTGCCAGTTGAATTGTACTGCGTTTCTTTAATTTTCAAGATAAAAAAACTAATAAATCATTAAAAGAAATTATTATTTAGTGACTGTTAATAAAGGTGAATAATTAAGAGCCAAATTAGAAAATAATTTATTTTCAAGAACACATAATGTAACGATGCTTGTTCAAAAATTTTGAGAAATTAAATTCCAATTCCAATATGCAACAAACGCTTTCATTTAATAAAACCTGAAAACAAAATTCATTTTCAGATTTAATGAAAAGAAGAAAAAAAATTCTAAATAAAAACAAATCAAATTAATTAAAATTTTTAACTTTCGAAACTGATTTTTGTTTATTTTTTGATAATCAATTTAAGAAAGAAGATATTTAAATTTCAATTATTTGGGATAAAAAGAAAGAACTTGTTATCTCGAAAATTAACTAACTTACAGTTTATATAATGTTTAAAATAAGCTTTCAAATGAATTGTTTTTAATGGATTTAAATCAAATATTACATTAAATGCACACAATAATATCTAAAATATATTAAACCGTAATTTATTTTCGTTTATAAATATTATAATATTTATTTATGATTGATTGCTATTTAATATCGTACTTAGAAGCAACACGAAGTGACGAACCTCGTAATTTTGAACGAGTGACAAGTGACGAGGACAGCACATGAGCTGGCACCCCCTCTCCTAACTACCACACCACACCAACGGGGGGACGCTTGAGCTCTCGACAGTTTTAATGTGCATCGCTCCCCTACTCGGAGGGTCTTCAGTGGCACTGGGCTTGAACTCATGACACGTCGGCCACAAGTCCGTTTCCTTGGCCTCTAGGCTACATATATATATATATATATATATATATATATATGGTAATTATTAAACGTCATTTTCCACTTATCAAAAATCCTATTCAGAAGCGAAGTTATTACTAATATATCACAAAAAGTTTAACAGTTAACGGTTCACAAACACATGATCTTGTATTGTTTAATTTAAAATTTCCATAGCTTTAAAGAAAATTCTTTCAACATGTATCTATATGATCAATCCATACGGGAACGAAACAGACTGCAACTGATCTTCATATACGAAATAAAACTTTCAAGTTATTGCATATTGGAATTTACAGTAACCTGTTATTCAACAAACCAACAAGTATTCCTTCTCTTTTTTTTATTTCGATTACAAAAGACAGACAGTCGAACCAGTAACTATTGAAATGCACACTCTGCAATTGAAGGTTTCGATTTTCAAGAAAGAACGGTAAGTCATTAGAAGTGTGTTATTCGCTTCATTTTACTAATTGAAATCTCCAAGTGCTCAGCAAAAGCTCATTCTTTGAGACAGTAATTAGGATTTCACTTTAAATGCTGTCTTGCTGAAATGCGCCCATGAAAGTCGAATTAAAATTAGAATTGAAGTATCCATTTGATTGCTTTTTTAAGACAGCTCCTTGAAAATTTAATTTGACATGTTACTTTTGTTGAAATAAATTTCGCGAGACTAATTCTGCATTTAATGACAAAAATTATGTTTTATATGTTCTTGAAATTATTTTGCAAGTATAAATGTTCTGATGCTTTTAGATTTGTTTCATTATGGAATCAGTTAACTGAGATTAACGAGAAAACTCGTCATGGAGAAGCTGCAGGATTTTGTGTCATGACGAGTATACTTGCCATGCGTAAAAAGTAGTGACCATTGGCTATTTAAATTGAAGTTTTTGAGAAAAACAAAACATAATCTCAAATTTAGAGATGTTTAGAATATTTTGAGGACAGGCCTGAGTAAAACAAGTAAATAAAAAATTTGAAACATTTAAGATGAACTCATGCGTCCCCGTGTGCACAGGCTGAAACAACGTATCAGTTCGCATAACGAATTTATTTATGTACGATTATAATGTTTTTTAGATCTTATCCTAAAAAGGGCAAAGGCAAAAGTAGGGAAGTTGATTTATATTATAGAGTTTCTTCAGGTATGGGTCAGTCATGGGATGAATGCGAGACCCCGACCACTCGCCGAGCCCATTGATAGCTGCTGACCCGAAGTTACTTTGCTATCGAGAGGTGTAAATGCCAATTGTTTGTTGCTAGAATTATGCGTTGACATTAGAGCAGCGTTTCTCAAACTGTGGGGAGCGTCCCTTTGAGGGGCGTGACAACTCTATGAGGGGGTCGCGAGCATATTGAAAAGTCAAAAACAAAAGATTATTTAAAAAAATTATTAATTTACTGGAAGTAAACAAACACAAAATACATTATGGCATAATAAAAAACAAAATACACATTTACACTGATATATTACACTTATAAATGTATCAGTGCTACACAATGTACTTTATATATATATTTAATTTAACTATACTAAAGGCCAAGTTTTATAATAACCAGTGCCCTATGGGATTGCCATATATAAAATCACATCCAAAAATGAATATTTATCTTTATAATTTGTACGAGTTATAATTAATTCCTTAACTGCTGATTAAAAGCTACGCAATTCGCTTCCCAATGCCAACCGTTTTCCACGTAGGCGCGTGTATGGGATGTATTGGGGGGGGGAATAAAGAATAAAAAAGTCTGAAATAAGTAAATCCTCCGCAAACATTGCCAATGTCCTTTCATTGCATTCCAAAGTCTTCGGAATAATTTTATGGATAGCAGTACACCGAAAAAATCGTACTTCGGAAAGACGTATAAATACGTCCAGGGAAATTAACGCTTTGACTAAGCGAGACGTTTATATACGCTGGTGGCACTTAAAAGGTTAAGGTCGTATCGTAGTTTTAGCGTCAAAGTATAGTATCATTGAATTCAATACGTTGTTATTGAATGAGGGGGGGGGTGATGAAAATTATGATTGAATATTGGGTTGCGAATATTGAAACTTTGAGAAGCACTGCATTAGAGTAATGACCCAAAGCCGTGCTGCCTTTAGAATAGTTGTTTTATTGGGGTGGAAAGGGGCAAGGTTGCTTTCTGGTAAGAGGACTGTGATCAACTCCACAGCACCTACTCCAGAACTCTCTTAGAGTCACAATATCTTACTAATAATATAAAATTGACAATTTTATAAAATAAACCCATCTTTTTTTTAACCAACATTTTAACAGCAAAACTTTTTTACTCTCGATTTCCGGCATAATCACGGGTACTTTTTTTTTTGTCTAAGAGTAAAATTGCAGTTGTGAGAAGCATTGTTATAACTCAATAGTAAAAATTTAGTGATAAAAATATAAGATTTTAATAAAAGCATTACAATGCAAGAGGTTTAAAAGTTTTTGGAAATGAAATATTCTACAATAAATACCTAATTTTTCAATAATTATGCAATGCAATTTTTTTTAAATCTCCGAATGCCTCAAATTAATTCTAATACTTTTTGTAATACGAAATTAAAGCGATTATAGAAAAGTTAACATTTTGTTGAATGTCTTCTCCAGAAAAGAACGAAAAGACGGCACGTCAGTTCTTGGGGTTTTCTTTGATCAACAAAGCATAATACAACGCCTCAAGGGAACAAAGAAACTTTGTTTCAAATTTCATAATGATCCAGATACTTAAAAAAAGGGGTACATTATGAATAAAAGTTTATTAACAATAATGATGAAGAAATAATTGCGGCAAAAGTGCCTTTAGGTATACATTATTTAAATAAATCAATTTTTGGACGCTAAATTAAAAGAAAGTTTTACGAAAGTTTTCTTTTCGCCTGAAGGCACTGACTCTACACTGAAAATTCTTTTTTAAAATGAAACTAATACTGTAAAATAATGCAAATATTTTTTTTAAAAAAGTGAAAGTTTTCGTAACCTTTTGATGTCAAATCCCTAAATATTTTTTGTGGTAATTAAATTAGTTGATTACTAAAAATTTAATAAAATTTAAATATTTTATTATTCCTTTAAGTCGTTAGGACTTAATTAATACGACTATTTATTTTTAAAGTAAATTAGGATGCTATATATATATATAATTGATTGTTTTTAATCCTAGAAGAAAATTTAATAGGAATTTAAGAAACTTTTGTGTTTTGATAAAAAAATCTATAGGACAAGGTCTATTAATTTAAGTAAGTTTAGCAATGATACTAAAAAAAAGTCAAAATATTTATGCACATATATGGAAAAATTTGGAACATAAAACACTTGAGAAAAAAATACTGTCTGAAAACATGAAAATTTTAAATAATTTACAAGTGGTAAGAAAAGAAAAATGAAAAGTGTGGATTTGAACAAAACTTGAAATTAATAAATTTTATAGTTTAAAAAAAACTAAAAAACACGCTTTTATAGTCAATCGAACTAAGTTGTAACTTAATCTTTTAGTCGCCAAATCTGGAAAGGGCATCTAAAACTAGTCGCCAGATGCGGGATGGGATTTGAAAATGCTAAATCGTTAATCCTGATGATCCTGATCAGGACAATGGAACAAAATTGTTAAATTATTTTATTGTCATCAGTCCTGGACAAGTGAGCAAAATTTCGAATTTATCAGACCTTTTAAAGTGTGTAAAAGTATTTAGTTCAAAGATTCCGTAATATACAAGTGAAGCTTCTAAAAAGGTGTTAAAAAGAAGAATTTTTAGCTCTTTAAAACATGCCCGATCGAGTTAATTCGATCACGTTTAAACTGTTCAAATAGTGCACAAACGAGATAATTCATTATGAGTCATATTTGCTGCTATAACTTTTACACTCTAATATAAGCGATTTCCTTTAACACTCTTGAGACTGACAGTGATATTTCGTCGTGATTTCATAAATTCAGATAAAATTTATAGTAAAAGTTTCGATAAATATTATTAAAAAGTATTCTTACACTTGCTAGACATCAGTGTTTAAAGCGTATATGTTTTGTATAAAAAAATTAAGGTGGAAAAAAAATTTAGATTTCAGAAAAAAATTAGTGGAAAGACTTATAGAATGTTATCATAGCGATTCAAATATAAAAAATCGGGAAGACCAAACTTTTCTGAAATTCTTTGTCTAACGGAACGTTATTTTTCCAGTCTTGTTCCACCAACCGCATAAAAAAGAGATATTGCGCTCTATGTTGAGCTAAAAGGGATAGGAAAAGGAAAGAGTTGTTACATGTTTGTAATAATTACAATATTGGGCTAAATTCTGCACCTTGCTTCCAAAATATTAGAGAAAGAAAATTTTGAATAATTTTTTAAAATATACAGTAGAACCTGTTTTTGTGCGATCTTTTTTATGCGGTATATGAATTTCAACGGCTTTGGCACCACTGTAAAGTTTTCTATTAATGTACAAACATACACTTAAAGACACTCTGTTCTTTCGTTATAAACAGTCTCTCAACATTGTACATTCAATTGCTTTCTCTCAACACACAGCAGCACGCACTTGATTGAAAACGAAACTTTCAACGACAATGACACTATCAGTAATTTGATAGATTACTAAAATGGGCAAGAAGAACCAGATTCTTTGAGAGCTGTTAAAATATATGCAGGGATTCAGCTTTCCAACTAATCGGAAAAGCATTTTCTTAAAATTAGATACCAATGCCGAGGAGTTTGAAATTCCACAAAAAGAACTTCGATCATGCATTCTCGTGACGTTCACAAGCAACTGACCCCAACCGACCGTTGTCCCAAAAACTTATCACTCACTTTATGGTGCAAAAAAATAAATCAATTGAAATTGTATCTTCAAGAGACGAAAGCAATTTTGAACTAATTTATCACAAAAAGATAAGGGCTTTGGTTTACGATGAGTAGCAGAGAATTATGTATGGGCAGAGTTTGAAAACTTTTCCATACTTACAATGAAGAAGTTAAATGTTTTAAAAATGTTTCCATGGGGAATTTAATTATTTATATTGTTAGGAAGTATTTTCTCATAAATTTCATAATATCTGACACATTTTTTAAGTGCGACTTTTTTTATGCGGTCCCTCTCCACCGCATAAAAATTTTTTGTGGTATGTCGACAAAGTTGTATTTATGAAATTTTCGCATATTTTTTTGTGTGTGGTTTTTTTTATGCGGTCCCGATCTACCGCAGAAAAATAGGTTTTACTGTGCAAAACCTACTACTATTATTTCTGTTAAAAAAATGTAAATAAATATTTTTACAGATAAAAATACGTTTTTTTTTCGAAAGAGTTACTTGAAAAGAAAGATAATAAAAGTCGATGTATACGCGCAAGATTGCAGAATATTCGGCTTTAATCTGCAATGTGGATTAAAATCCATAATAAATATAAAAATTTTGATTGATTTTGTATTTTTTTTATTTTTAGCTAAAATAACGTTGTGAAATGTGTTTTCTTAAATAAAAGTTAAAAAAAATAATAATTTTCTTGCAATTTATTTTTTTTAAAAACGTGTTTATTAAAGTTTTTTTTAATTTTTAAATAAATTAACTTGCAAAACTACGCATGCTCCACATTGCATAACATGAGGCTTACAGATGTAAATGGTAACACAATTACATAATTTAAAACAAAATTAAAAATGCATTTTAGATAAAAGTATAAAATAAAAAGGAAGGGAAGAAATACAACATTATAAATAAGGGGGTACCAATAAAAGTTTAAAAATCTATACAGTAAACAAATTTTCTTAAGACATTAAGGCTTTCAGTACAATTGACCAACAAAGACAAAACACGTATCCAGGAAATACCTAAACGTTTCAACCCCTTTTTAAAATTTTCTCTTTCACAAAAATATAGGTTATTTAAACAATACATGTTCCGCAGTTTCAGCAACCTGACCACAAGAACAAATATCACTACGAATTAAATTAAACCTAGACAAATAGGTCTTAAAATTTCCATGTCTTGTTATAATCTCTGGGATAACTTAAAATCAGTAACAAATTTCTTACATTTTAGCCGTTGATAAATGGTTGGAAAAAACTAAAGGGTTAAGAGCCAAAATTTTTAACTCTGCAAATTTCATTACTTTTTCAAATATTGCAATTGATTCATTAACATTTTTTACGTGTTGGTACACTTGATTTCAGAAAGTACTCTATAAAATTTTACTCTTAAATACGAAACAATACGAAATATTTGTAGCATATTAGATGTTTCCACATTAATATTTCATCCAGAAACCACACATTGATTCATTTCTTCCTTGTTGAGCTACATGCTTACGAATTCAAATCCAATGCAAACCAAAACTACAACATAAAACTGCATGCATTCTCGGAGAACAAAATATACGGAAAGATGGTACGAAATACTGCTTTCGCTGTGAAAGCAAAAATTCGTGTGCTTGTAGGGTCGATTTCTCTATCTCATATTATATTGACACCGAACGCATCTCGCTTTCTTTTCGACAGACAGCACATACCCAATCCAACTTCCCAACAGAAACAGAATCTAGGCCTACTTGCTTCTGATGCTTGGAAACTCATTACAAACATCCAAGTTCGAGAACAGGAAGGTGTTGGGGAGTTAGGAATAAAATGAACGTTCTGTAGCCCCCTCCCCCTACGATTCGAACGTTCCCCCATTTGAACGAGGAATTTCATTTTGAGCGAGTGTCTAGTGACATTCGACAAGAGGAAAGAATGCACCCTTCCTAAAAATAAATAAATAATATGAAAGTCAGAAGCGAAGAGAGAAAGGAAAATGGTAATAACGAGGGGCCCGAAGCGCGACAAATGAGACTCCATCCCCACCTATTTCATTACCTAACTAAAATTCTTGATGGGGAGGGAAGATTATATTTGTTATTTGGGGATCATTAGGTATCTTTAAAAAAGGAGTTATAGTTTTTGCGTGCTTGAAAATCAAAAAGCAAATAGAAATTTTTTTTTAAAAAATAAAGAAAGCTTTTGTGTAGAAATGTAATTTGATGAGGAAAATAAAATTTCATCATTAAAGGAACAATTTTTTTCATTTTGTTTCCCAATGATTATTTTGAATAATTTTCTGGTGCAATTTCGTTTTTTTACATTCGTCAAAAACTAGTTAATATTTTTAAGGTATTTGGTTATACTAAGGAGATGTTTTTCATTTTAGGTTCTCTCTCTCGAGAGAGAAAGAAACTTTGCTGTTCCTTCTATTTTATAAAAAACATTGATGGAAGTAATGCGCACATTCTCATTCTGCATTTAAATAAGAACAAAAATTTTCATTTTTGAATTCCTAAGTCTAGTTATTTAGCTATGTAAGGCAATTATATTATTTTTAAGTCAAGTTATTTATATTTAAATTAAGATTAAAAATTTCAGTCACATTTTCTTCTTTATGCAGTTACTAAGCACACTGAATCTCCTGTCATTTTTTAAAACATAGAATGACATAAAAAGCTCTCTCCCTTTCCATATACATATACAGAAACATATATTAAAATCTCCATAAGTATGTTGATTTGCAAAAAGGGATTGTTGAAGAAGTTTTTTTCCCCCCATTACCATTTCAGTAGTAGATTTTTAATTTGGCTACAATGTATCGCGCGCGCGCCGTAAGAAATTTCCAAATCTTTGATGACTTTGCAAATGACAGAAGCACATTCGATGGGTTATGTTTACGTATGGAAATCAGTATTTTATGAGAAAAAATGTCTGAAGAGTTTATATATACCTAATAACTTTTTTTGCTTGATATATATATAGCGTTATATTTTTATAAAAAATGGGTCATTTAGGAAGTACAATGTCATAAAATAAGTATATTTTTAAATGTCTTATGTTATAAGCATACAATATTTAAGAAAAAACTGTTCATCTCATTATACTTAATTTATTTTTAAATTCCATATTTGCGTTTCAAGTAATTAATACAATTCGAAATTTTATCTTTTCTGTTAAACGCCGTTATCAAGAACACTATCAGAAAAACATTATCAAAACCTTGCAATCGAAAATCGCCCAAATTTTCTCCTCCTTCGATTGTTCTAGATTCATGTGTCTAAAACATAATTTTATACAAATTTTATGAATGTCTATATACGAGGTTGAGTCGGAAAATAATTTCCCCCTATCGATTGTGGTCAGAGTTATGTATGAAAGTCAAAACATAGAATGAGACATTAAAGATGTCAAAACTTTATTTTCCACATAAGTACCAAGTACATTGAGACATTTGTCATACCACTTGATAAGCTTCAAAAAGCTCCCCAGGAAAAATTCAGTGCTTTGCATATGGAATAAGCGTTTAACAGCTTATTTGACTTCAGCGTTGCTTCCAAAGCGTCTTCAGGCGAGATTCTTCTTTAAAGTCGGAAACAGATGAAAGTCACTTGGTGCGAGATTAAGACTATAGGGTGAATGGTGTAGGCGCTCCCAATAAAGAGATGCGATATAGTTTTGCGTTGCCGTCGCCGAGTGTGGTCTCGCATTGTCATCCAATATCAGAACGCCAAATCTGAGAAGCCCAGGCCGTTTTCTACGAATCGCCTCTTTAAATTTCGACAGGGGGTCACAGTAGCGCGTAGCACTGATGGTTCCAACCTCCAAAAAGTCCACGCAAAAGTAAACGCTTCTTCTGCATGCAAAGCCCTGAGTTTTCCTGCAGGGCGTTTTAAAGCTTATCATGCAGTGTGGCAAATGTCTAAATGTGCTTGGTACTTATGTAGAAAAATAAAGTTATGTCTTACCTTTAAAGTCTCGTTCTATGCTTTGACTTTCATACTAAACTCTGGCCACAGTCGACGAAGAAACTTATTTTCCAACTCACCCTCGTACAACAATTGAATTTTTGTGTAGCAACTTAGTCTCGAGTAGTTGCCTTTTCCTTTGTTATTGTCTTGTCAACAAAAGCAATAATTTACAACATTGACCATTTTTCTTGTTTCAAGAATTATTATTTTAATTCCAGCAAGCTTCCTAACTACAATAAATCGGAAAATTTCCTTTCTTTACTACTATAATTTTATTTTGTTTTTCATCTTTGTTTTTTCCTCAATTTCTCGGTTGTGAGAAAAAAGATACTTTAACGCCATTTGAGGAATTTCTAACTATATTACATCATCTGCATAAGCTAAAATCGATATTACTTTACTAAATATTGTACCTCTTTTAAATTTATACTAATATCGATATCAACGTTATTCAGGATTAAATGAAATAGAAAATACACAAGAGAATCTAAACGTACCCATCGAAAACCATAAAGTCTAGACAAAATAAAATAAACATTCAATTATTCAACATTTTAAAAGATTATAAACGCACATTTAGAATCAAAATGCAACTGGCGAAGTGCTCAATAGGAAATTCCAAAAAAATATAGTAAAACGGAAAAAGGGGGAAAAGATTACTTCCATTTGCACTTCAAAAGAGAAGAGATACGATCAAACATATGAAACAAAATTGTTTATTCTTACTGATTTAAAAACAGGAAAACCATTATGCCATTATATTTATCAATTAAAAAAAACACACACGCAGTAATACTTCTCTCAAATACACTTTTAACTCGTAATGATATTTTTGTTGTTATTACTAGTACATTAAAATTTCATTCACGGAGCGGGTTTTATTTTATTCTCAAGTATAATCGAATTGTTACAGTTATACAACAGTTTTATAACATAAAATAAGATACAGATGATATAAAAAAATAAATAAGTATGTTTCGGGAAAGAGAGAGAAAATATTTTCATTTCTCGTTGGAGGAAAAATAAATCTTTAAAATTACATTTGAGGTAACAAGATCATGACAGAAAATTCCTGAACTGTTTGAAAAAAAGTAAAATAAGATTACCGTTAAGATTATTTGGAAAGCTTTTAAACAGAAAAAAAAGTGTTATGGAAAGAAAAATAGTGAACCGAATGTCATGAATGGCTAACAAGTTTTGAACAATTTTTACAAAAAAGTTTAAAAATGGATAAAAAATACTCATACTCTGACTTTAACGCTAGATTTTTTATACGAACCTAGCAGGTTGAACATAACCAAAATTTGAATCTTATATTGATTCAGTTTGTATAATGCCATCGATATTTACATTAATAGATATAATTTTCATATTATGTTTTTATATTTAGCTAAGGGCAGCGATACTCAACCTGCTGCCTCCGGGCCTTTCTGAGTGGCCCGCTCATGGCACATTGCCCCACAAAATTCAATTATTTGAAAACAATGTATTAAAAATTTAGCGGGAAATCCTCTCAATCAAGCGATCAAATCTACCAATTTTGCTGTCGATGTAGTAAGGGTGCGAATTGTAAGATTTTTGTTTTTTGTTTTTTTGTATTTGAAACTGTAACGGTTAGTAATAACAAATAACAGTGAAATGGAGAATGAATTGGAGTAGTGACCACATTTTATGGGTGTGAAACTGATTTTTAATTATAAACAAATAATACTGATTTCCGTCTGGAATTCAGTCAAAACTCCTCTTTGCTACCATTCTGCATTTGAAAAAATAATGTTTGAAATAAAAGTAAGAGGCTTTGTCAAAACGAAAAAAATCAAATTATCAAACGGCTTGACAGTTTTGTTTGTATGGTCATGAATGAAAGGCCGAAGCTATCCCATAACTCAGTAAAAAATGCATAAAAGCGAAGAGAATTTTTCTTGTGTGTTTGATAGAGATTAATATAGTATTAAAAGTCAAAAAGGAGTTTTAATATTTTGATCAATTTTCCACATTTTAAGTGTCCAATATTGCCTTGGTCTTATGGTGCTTTTTCCCATTAATCTTCATGTTGCGGCCCACATGAAATATTTGCCATATGTATGCGGCCCGGTAGGGAAAAGAGTAGAATAACCCTACTCTAGAGTATTTCTTTTTAACTGTTGTAAGATTATGAAATCGCTTTCCGTGGAGGAACGGCGATTTATGTAAATTTGAGTCTAGCGAAGTAAGAGAAGTGGCCGATAATCGTCAGGCTGATACGTACTGAAATTTGATTTATAATAATTAAAGTCGTCGGTGTTTCAGGAAGGAGATGAGAGATTCCAACGAACAAGGATCGCCAGTGCCACGGAAGTAACCGTCAGTTAAGTTATTTAGTTGACTGTTACTGATAGCTAGGTTAGTAATTAAATTAACCACACCATTTGCTTAAGCTATGATTTGATAGTTAATTGATACGTTAAATAAAGGTGTTGGTTTTATTAAAATTCTCTCGATTCTGTGAATCCAAATCAACAAGCGACCGAAGGATCGCGACGTTTTTGCGAACGTTCAGAATGCGACGTTTTTGATTAATGTCGCATTCTGAAGCAACCAGAGAGCTATTGGAAACGAACATCACAATTCTGAACCACTATATTGTGATGAGGAGACACTTGAGAGATACTTTCTTAAGTTCCACACTTATCCAATGTTAGAAATTAAGAGTCATGCCGTATTTGATGTGCACCAGCTACTCCCGTGACGTCTTAAAAGACTTGTCTCTGTGCCCCAGCGCAAAAACAGGCTCTACCTGCGACTCTTTTAGGTAAACAGTGTATGTCACATGTTGTCAAACATTCGTATAAACGGTAACTCAGAGCAAATAAATGTGTGTGACTTACAATCTAATAAACCTAGGCACAAACACACTTAACCTAGACCTAGACATAGACGACGGTCATAAGATATTTATACAGTAATGTCAGAGTTTCCAGCTGGCATATAATTCGAAATGTCCGGTTTTTTGGATAATATGTCCAGAAATAACATTTGATGATTAAAATTTTTTGGATCATGATCTTATTTAGGGCGAGTCGAAAACGAGATGAGCCCTCCTCAAAGCCGAGGCCCTAGGCCCAGTTGATCCAATGCTTTTAAATGTCCCTGAGCTACTTTATATGGTCAGTTTTCAGCGGCATCAGGCCTCGATAATGCCGTCCACGAGATCGTGATCATGACCACTACGCAGTGGCGTATACACCCCCGCATTGCAGGAAAGGGCCAGGGACTCTAGGGAGTTCAAAGCTTGACTGATGCAAAGTACGTATTTGGGCTTGGGCCCAAAACCTGAGTTTGCAGGGGGGGGGGGGCTAATATTCTTCGTTACACCACTGCCACTAGGCTACCGTGATCGCACGTCAATCAAAGAGACATGTTCATTTTATGAAACAGATTCATATTCTTAGCATTCGCTCAGCTCTGACAAGCTAAAGTCTTAGCTCCTCATTTCGGAATTGTTTCGAATTTTGCAATCACATACATTTTATTTATTTTATCTAGTACAAATCTGGATGTTTATAGCATTTTAAGTCATAATTCTAGCTTTACGAATATGATGATATCTGTGGATAACTATAGAAGATTGAAGTAATGAGTACCGATATAAGTAAGGGGAAATAATTTCATAACCCTTCAATTTTGGAAAATTGACTTCACATTCTCATATTCTAAGAATTTAAGGCTAAAAACTTTAAATGCGCATAACTTGTTGCTATGTTAGGTAAATATTGGATAGGTGATATGGATAAAGAAATCAGGATAATTTAGAAAGTTCAGTGGATGTTAGGGCCGGAACAATGATATTTTTTGACCATGTAGACAGGATAACAGAACACAACTTATAGAGAACTTAACAACTTAACGATACAAAGCCGTATCGAGCTAGAGGGACAACAGAGGTGCTTTTACAACTCCTGATTCACCATTATCAATGATTCGTCGAGTAGCCAGGGTATAAGCGCCCACAAAGTTTTCTGATAGACAGAGAATGCAAATCAAAACTAAAGTTGGCAATTTAGCAGAGTACTAACTTTTACCTCTGCAAAACAAGCACGATTTCATTGTCTCCAGGTTAGTTCTCACTGGAGTAAAATGATCTAGAATGCCAAGAATAAAACTGTGTACATAGGCGAGTTCTGCGTCGAAATAAGTAACGGTGGTCAGTTGAGATGTGCCTAAAAGATAGCGGTGGGGTACTAACCTGACCATTTATTTCCACATTGTAAAACAACAGGAAATTATTATTCATTTGATATTTCACTTCATTTGATAGAACGACTCTTTAGTTTTAACCTGAGATATTTTTTCAGCACAAAAGGGGTGTCAAAGGGATATTCGTATAGTGTTGCCATTCCTTTCGTGGAGCCTTGGGCTTATATTTCAGTAGGGTAATGGTCAGAGGTCTATGCCAATCTAGTTAACAGGTTGTCATGTCAAATACTTCCTTGATCATCTAGATCCTCATATATCTATCAAAGAGATCTCAATTTAGATCTAAAAAGCATTCATTTCCGACCATCCCACGGTCAGGACGATTTAAATGAATATTTGATAAAGGTTTGACAGGAAATCTCACAATTTAACGTCTGCTGACTACACCGATCAATGTTAAGTGGATTAACATCCCACATAAATGTAAGAGGTCAAACAACGCATATTGATTGGTTCTCTCTATGTAGTTGAATAAAATATTCAATTTCATTGAAACATAAATCGTTTCTTTTTCTATTCATGTAAATGACATCTACCTAATTTCATCCTATTCTAATAATTTCTCCTTGATGTACCTGTTAATCTTTAAGTGTATATCGAAAATCAAGCTATTTTCATTAAATTCTAGAACAGGGGTCAGCAATCTATGGCACGTGGTACAGTTTTCAGGGGCGCTCTACACTACTCTACAAATTTGTAAATTTTTGAGTGGATGGAAGTTGAGATAAATTTGTAATGTATCTTGTTTGACTAACATCTTCAGAATTATGGACATTTACGGAATTAAGAAAAAATCTGAAAGATAACTCTAGAGATAAATTGACAGCTATTTTGTAAATTATTGAATGTCTTTGTTGTGAGATTTAATTGTTTGGAGAGAGAAAATTGCATCTACTCTGCTTTCCACTTTTGAATCTACATATCAAAATAAAAAAAAACATTTCCTCATATGAAAAATATTTCTAGTCTACGAAGAAATTATTTAACAACTAAATGCTCCGAATCATGTCAAATTGAAAGTCACACATTGTACCCCTGATTTTGCGATATGAAAGTAGAGCAGTGGTTCGCATTAAAGCTTTTATTTAGCTGTAATGAAAGGAATTACTTATATGTTATATGTTATCTATTTCTCACTTTAATAAATATGTTTAAAAGTACATAATATATGTGCAATTTTAATTTTTAAAATTCATTTGAAGAAATAGTTATATTTTTTGCTGTTTATTTTCCTGTTAAGAAATATCTTTACAGGATGCAAAATTAATAAATAATAAAACTGTAAACCTAAATTGTTGACCTGTGATCTCTAATTATACATGTATTATCTCGGAAATCGAATTGTTTCAAAAATGTCCTTCTGTGTGCCACGCGGAATCATATTAGTAGATTGGTTTGGCACGCCGCAGCTACAAGGGTGCCCATCCCTGTTCTATAAGTTAGAAGCACCTTGATTAAAACTCTAGATTTCACCAGGAAATTTTCAATCAGCGTAGAGTTAGCTTAGAGTAAAATAGAGTAATGATATAAATTTCTTTTCTTACACAAATAACATTTTCATAGTAAAAGTGAAATGCCGAAAATAATACTGCATACCTAAAGAAAAGTAGTAAAAATGAGCATAAAAAATTTACTTTAAACTTATATCTTACAATAGGCACGTGTTCTTGCTTTTGACTTTCAGTATCCCCATAAATGATTAGATATAACATACCTCAAAATTACTGCTATGTCGATTATAATACTGTACAAAAGGTTGAAACATATAAAGAAAGATTTTTTTACGTCTACAGCATGAATTAGTTTCAGTTATTAATGAGATGCGTATTATACTATAGAAGAAATAAGTAATTAATACATATTTCTGCATATCGTAATAGTTAATTAAATTATCGTGTTAAGATGAATACAGCGATTGTATTTTACATAATGGATAAATCTCTCAGATACTGACTATCTATGTTCCAATGCTGCACACAAAAGAGTAAACCCTTTGTCACAGAAATTATTAAAGTATTAGACAAGTAAAATGAAGAGTATAATTATAAGACATCATTTATAAATCCATTACAAGTATAATACATAAAATCTTCACAAAATTACAATAGGAAGAAAAGTACAATTAATATGTTAGTTGCCTAAAACAGGGGTCGGTAAAATATTGCACGCTTGCCACATGTGACACGCAGTGAAATTCCCAGTGGCACTCTACATTACTTTAAAAATTTGTCAGTTTTGAGTGAATGTAAGTTGATAAATTTGTAATGAACCTTATTTGACAAACATCTTCATAATTAGGGACATTTGCGAAATTACGAAAAAATCTGAAAGATAGCTGCAAATTTATCTTTAGAGTTATTTTGCAAATTATTGAATATCATTGCTGAAGAGATTTAATTGTTTGAAGAGAGAACATTGCATGTACTCTCCGCTTTCCGATTTTGGTTCTACATATCTAACTAAAAAGTCTTTCCTCATATGAAAAGTACTTCGAATACGCAAAAAGAAATTGTTTAACAATTGAATGCTTAGAATCGTGTCTAATTGAAAATCACACATTATACCCTAGATTTTTGGCGATATGAAAGTAGAGATGCGCAAGCACTATGTTCGCATTAAAACTTTTATTTATTTATGTGTTTATTTAACTATAATGAAGGGGAAATACTTATATATTTTATGTTATCTATTTCTTATTTTAATAAATCTGTTCATATATAAAAGTACATAATATATGTACAATTTTCATTTTTAAAAATATTTGTTGAAGAAATAGATATTATGCTGATTATTTTTATGTTATCTATTTCTTATTTTAATAAATCTGTTCATATATAAAAGTACATAATATATGTACAATTTTCATTTTTAAAAATATTTGTTGAAGAAATAGATATTATGCTGATTATTTTTATGTTAAGAAATGTCTTTATATGATGCAAAATTAATATATAATAAAACTGTAAACCTATATTATTGATCTTTATTCCTTAAATCTGCATGCATTATCGCAGGAATCGAATTGTCTCAAAAATGTCCTACTGCGTGGCACGCTGAATCCTATTGGTAGATTGGTTTGGCACGCCACAGCTGAAAGGTTGTCAATCCCTGTTCTAAAACTATGAACCATAGAACAATTTCATGGCGTCCAATGCATTCATTTCACCCTAATATTTTTTTCCTTATTTTATTACTAAACAAGTGTATCAAAATAATCCTACACTGAATAAGATAATCGCCGAATAAAGTTACGCGATTCCCATCTTAGAGACCTTGTTTTTCATATGGGTGCGGGTATGCGATGTATAAGGGGGGAGGGAGAGAAAAGGCAGAAACAAGCAAAATTTTCTCTGAAATAAGTAAATCTTTCGCAAACACTATCAAGATCACTTTGTTGCATTCCAAAGCTTTCGGAAGAGTTTTACTGATAGCCGCGAAAAGAAAATAATCATATTTCAGAGAGACGTATATATACGTTCCGGGCATTTTCCGCATCGGTTGAGCGAAACGTATAAAAACGCCGGCGACAGTTCAGGGGTTAAAAGAAAAAAATTGTCTTTTGGGAGTTTAATGAGTATTTATCCAAATTAATGAAAATATAAATTTAAAATAGATCGGTATTTTTAAGAAAAGAAAATAAACTTTTATCTAAATAATATTAAAGAATTATTGTTATCATCTTATACACTTGTAGGACTTCAAACGCGTTGTTGGTTTCTCGGTAATTTGATAAGGATAAGTTATACAGTAATTCATTTTCCCCAAAAATATGAAGAGAGACATATGTATGTTTTCTATTATATTGAAACGAAGAATGCAGGGAACAATGATTAAACAGAAAATAATTTCATAGAAGCAGATAATAATGAAATTATTATCAATGGATTCAAATACTAGAAGAATGTTACATTTCCCCAAATTCAGACATTTGTTGAAATACAAAACACAAATATGTATGATTAACTTAATTCTAACGCAATTTACTTTTACTTTAAGAATAAATATTAAGTTTTCAAAATACCAGCTAATTATTGACACCAAGCACAGTCATTGAAGATTTTCTAGTTTAATTCAATATATTCAGCATATTTATCTATTTCTCGTTTAGACAGTATACACAAATAGAATAATAGAAAGAATCGATATGTAATAAGCCATAGGATAGAACATTGCTTCTGAATATTAAATAAAATCGATCCTAGAGATGATTTATTTTAATTAAAACAGCAATCTTAAAATGAAATACATGTGGAAAATTAAGACAGTAATAACACACAACTTTTCTCTTAACTTCTGAAAGCTGTTTTGATTTAATGTCAAGGAACCAGACATATATTCTTAGACAAATTCACTTAAACAATTTGACTGTTCATAAGTAACGATTTGGGAAAACTATTCCTTTATGCTCCTTCCACATCTTTTAAAAATGTTTTTTAAAACATTTTTTTAATCAAATGTTCCTTTGAAACTAATGCATCAATAAGAAACTAACTAAATGTGTAAAAATAAACATTTTTATAATATAACTTTTAATATATATCTACAGGGTGTCCCAGGATTATTAGGCCCAACTTACTAGAGAGTTAGGGGACATCACAATGATTCAGATTTGCATAGCAACGCATGGTCGGAAACGTCTTTGTTTGGCTCTAGATGGCGTTGCTCGCAAGAGCATTGGAGGAAACAGACCTGCATTACATCAGTCATTTGAGCTATAATCGCCCGCAGAGTAGTATGAAACGTTTTACGAACACCGAACTGGTATTTATGCACCTGATTTAAGAATTGGCAGAAGGAAATGCACGAGCAGCAGAAAAATTATATTGCGAAATGTACCTACAGAGAGATGCACCAAACCTAAGGATGTCACAATTTCTGTGACTATGGATCATTACGAGGTAATAAGCATAGTAAGCGTGGAGCACGAATGACTCGAATTCTCAGCTAGACCCAGCTTTGACCAATAAATATTTCAGATAATCTAAGCCTTGTGTCTCTTTGTTTCTAGTACTTGTCATACTACTTTCCCATGACGTTTCCGACCATGGGTTACTATGCAAATCTGAATCCTTGTGATGACCCTACTTCTCCTTACAGTTTCCCCTTTCGAATATCAGGAAGCTCCAATAATCCTGGGGCATCCTGTGTATGCGAAAACATTTTAGAACATATTTTTAAATTCTAACTTTTAGTCAATAAAGTCAAATCAATTATTCAATAGTAAAAAAATCAAGTCAAAAAGTCGTCAATTTAGTTAATAAATTCCTCAATAAAAACTGTTTAAGTAAAAAAAAACAAATTTGCCTCTTTTATTTAATGTGTTGAAAGAAATTTTTACGTCAGGTGATTTTCAAACATTTTGTAATATGAAGAAGTCAGACCATAGATCAGGAAGCTTGATGTGCAGGAGAAAAGTTTCTACCTTTAAAATGTTATCAAACGTACAAATAAAACATAAAATTTACACATCATTTAAGATATCTTGCCAGTTATATATATTTTATTTATAAAAAAATAATTTAAAAATAGTATTTTAAATAAAATTTAAATTTTCATCTTGAATAGATTATTCTAATTTGAAATTAGATCATAGTGTAAGGAAATTTCTAACTCGGTAAATTAAAGTTTGTTACTGTTAATATAATGCTTGCCATTGAAATTACAATACCATGAAGGAAAGCAAATAAAAAAAACTTTATTTAATATGCGTACACAGCGTAGCAAAAAGAAAACATAATTGAATTTGTAAGCAATTTGGGGGTATACAGGATCTGAAATAAGAACATATAGCTGCCATGATTAAGAGCTGAAATGACTAATCGAGTCGAACTGGGGCTGAATGACACAAATGAGCATGTCCATACCACATTTCAACAATAATAGTGGTTAGACAGCAATACGACCTAGCCTCTCAGCAAACCTTGACCAGACATTTTCAACGAATGAAAGATCTGAAGAACTTAGCCAGGGCAACAGGGCTTGCTGGCTACTTTTATTGATGTAGGTGGGGATACGAAAGGTAACATGAATTCTTGTATTATCTTGTGGAAATATGATGTCTCCAATGCGTTCGAAGATTGAGCTCAGCTAGTGTTCCTTAGATCTGAGAAATGTAACCTGTTTAATGCAAATGGCTGTTCAGATTACCAACAACGTGAACAAGAAATGTTCGTATTGTCTACCCATTAGCTGTTTATGCTATCATAACATAGGTACTAGGCCCATATGATGCAAGTAAACCACATGTGTTCTCGGTGCCTTCAGACACAGATATGCCCAAGATGATGCTGCGTCTGAAAAAACGACGTGATATCGCTTCCGTATTCAGTTTTGTCGTTGGGCGCACCATTGTCTAAACCTGTTTCTATGATGCAATGTCAATGGAAGCCACAATAATGGTCGTCGCGCAATTATACGATTTTATCACACTGTCCGTACGAATAATTGTCAAGCTGCAAACAAGTCACCTTCCTGATTCAAGATGTAGCTGTACAATCCCGGAATGCCCATCAGATAACATGTTTGTTCTCACGAGTATCAGTGGTGGAAGGTCATTGAGATCCAGTATGACGTTCAGTATGATCCTCCAGATTCCATAGATCCCATATTCGCATGACAGTTCTTACATTCTGAACAACAATATCGCGGAATTATAAACCACTCTCTTGATAGATCAGAATTCCACCGCTATTAATTTCGGATACGTAGTGGTTGCCTTTTCTTCTTTTCAAGTCATAACACCATCTTCTCATAAACAACAGACATTTAAATGTTATTTCCGAATAAGGAACCGCTGCGTTACTTTCCATTTATACATAGTTTGAAATCTCATTTCTCCTTCCTGTGTCGTTCAATTGTACTTAAATTTGTATATTCCAGTCTCTTTTTTCATGCAAATTTGACTTTTGTATCTTCCTAGATTCACGGTATTGTAATTTTAATGGCCAATAGTGTATACGCGGAAAGTAATTATTTCTGCATAATCTATATTCGATTTGTTAAATATCTCATACAAAGTGAAAATACAACTGCAAGCACAAAAGCGACAGAACGAAGGAAATGAATGAGCCCTTTAAATACAGATGAACGCAGTTACAGATATAACAAGCAGTTCAAACAACTAAGAAGCAAGAAGAACAAATGAACGCAACGATCGAAGAGCAGGAGAAAACATTGACGAAGACATGAGCAATTTGACGAGTAAAGAATCAGTTTCTACCTCTTGAGATGAATAGTAAGAACAAGTGTATATGTATAAATTGAGAAAAGGGTGTTCCTTTACTTTAAAAAGAACAGATTGTTATTCTGTTCTTCCTTCCTAGTAATAACACGAAAATTTATTTATCATATTGCGGATTTCAAATGTAATTTTCCATTTTAGCATGCTAAATATCTATTAAATACCAAAATATTTGAGTCGAAGCGTAATGTGCTCATGAATTTGAAATAAGTATAATATATCGAGTTTTAAACGAAATAGGATAGTACAAAGTGGTCAAAATTTTGCATTAATATAAGTACTCATGGTTTTGCCGCCTATCCGGTATAGTGGTTAGCGACGCTGACTGCTGTGCAATAGGATCTGGGATCGAATCTTGGAGAAGGGATGAATGTTTGTAAATGTAACGTGCCTTCGCGGCATGGGGATAGTCTAAATAGCCGTCGAGCAACAAGTCCTCCCGCGAGGTTGGTGGAAGGGGAAAAAGAAGGGTTTTCTCTCTCGAAATTCGGATCGAAACGAGCCAAAACATACTGTCACCTGCACGGTGCTCAAGGCTACGGCTAATGGCAATAGAGTACAATCTAGCCTTTTGCCATGATGAATTTCGTGGGCCTCGATCTGACACATGCCGGTAATGTGGCATTAGCAACAACAACTCATGGTTTTGGGCCCTATTCTATAACATTAGGTGGATTTATGCAGTAAACATTGGATACAAATCAGGCCTACCTCATTAGCATCTTGTACTGTTGGTGTGACGTCTTCCAGGTTGGGACTTCTCGATGGTCCTTCGATACTGACACCATGCTTGGTCTTCCCACCACACAGAGTGCACCGTGAAAGATCTTGAGCAATGGTTTGAACCGCCAGAGATTTCGGTAGGTGGTCATCAACAGATAGAAGATCGTTATTTTCACTGCTGACGGGAGATTCATTGCTACTCTCGTAATCGGAAGAGATGATCCCTTCGCCCTTAAGAGCTCTTCGAATACAAGGTAACGGGGGAAGCGGTTGACCACCCTCCTCGTCATCTTCAGTCGTTTCGGCATCAGTTTCCCTTTGAGCCACCATGCGCCTCTGGAATAACTTTAAGGAAAAAAAAGGAGTTAGATACAAAAGAGAGATTCTATTACAAGACTAAAATAAAGCATCTGATTCCAACATTAAATCTTGATATGCAAATATTTCAATTTAATGCTAAGCGATAATAGAAGAAAAAAATAATAATTGAAAGCATTTTTTGTTAAATACAAAATACCCTGCGTATCGCAAAATATCAAACGGAGCTTACAGCTGTAAGTATGTAACGTATTACAAAAGGAATAAAAATAAAAAAAATTAAAAATTATGAAGGATTAGAAATATTTATACAAAAAAATTTACAAAAGTGGTCAAGAATACTTCTGGTGGAAATAAGTTGATGAAAATCTGGAGGTCAATTAATATCAATGCCTCTAAGTTCCAATCTCTTAGATTTTCTTCCTTTCACAGAGAAACTTAGAAAATAGAAGGAGCACTCGATCAACAATGTCCTCGCCATCAACGCTACAGTCGCATCAAATAGACGAAACCAAATTAAATCTATTCAAATAACTTTTAAGGTTACCATAACCAGCGAAAATTGAAATGGAATATTATCAGCATATCACATAAACTCTTATATGTGATCTGGAAGAAAGCGCTACCATAATAACCAATTTTTCACAACTAATATGATAGGGATTTAAAGAGTTTTCTTCGCGATTGTGGTTTTGTTTGCATTGCACAGTTAAGAGAATTATATAATTATTATAATTTCCACATTTTAATGAATGTGCACATATTATATTTCTTTCTGGAGCACTTCCATGATACCATCTAAGAGCATATCAAGTATTCCTAGAGAGGTCTGTATACCTCAATTCTAAAATTAATGTGATATCAGAATTTGAATCGAATATCCATTGAAAATGAAGCCAATAAATTATATCTTTCGAGAATATAAATATTAAATTATATATTCTAGAATCTTATTATAAATCTTTCGAGTGAAAAAAAATTATTGTTATGGTGAGATTTCCACTTTGAATATGAAAGTACGTGTAAATTTACGTACAGTATTTATTGAAATTCAAAATGTATTAAAAGAAAAACAGAAAACAATATACATAGATAAGGAAATTTTAAAACTATTTTGGATTTATTTTTTATATACACATAATTCATTGTTAAGCAATCAAAAGTATAAATCTGAATTAAATTCTAAAAAAATAAATACTTAATTTACCTTATTGAGAATAAGATATGTCTAATACTTAATTTATTCCACGTATGTATTGAGCAAAGACTATCTCTATTTAGTTTATGTAAAATGGAAGAGTCCCTTTCGAGCATGGTAATTACCACTTTTAGATTCAAATGTATATGTTTTGTTAGAGGTCGCTCTTTCTTTTGAGTTCATTGAAACTTATTTAAAAAGAACTGCACATTTCAAAAAATATTTTAAATATTTTGATGTCTGTTTTGGTTTAACCTTCAGAACAAAACTTATGCGTGCCAGTTGAATTTTATTTTTAAAAAATTCCAGTTCAAAGAACGGGTACTCCAGGAAGAGACAAGTTCAAAGAACGGGTACTCCAGGAAGAGACAATGATACAACAAATAAATATAAAACACTTCAGTAATCTAAAAAAAGAAAGCCTTAATAATATTTGTTGAATTCACGAAGGAAATACCTGTTACCGAAAGTTTATAAAATGATTCTTCAAGTGGCCTCTCTGACACAACACGTATTTATTTTCCAAACATTCCTCTTACGGTTTTTCACACATCACTAGTGTATTGCTTTGAGCACTAACGCACTTCCGCCTTTTTACATGAAACAAAATAAACAGCTGGATATTAATGCAAGTATCAGTTATTCATCTTACTTGTAGCTGATGAATAGGATATAGAAATAGTGGGCGTAGGATATATATATATATACACGAGTGCATCAGATGAACTTGATGCGAGATGGCCGGTTGAGAAATATATGACTCGGATATTTTTTGTTATTCTATCAGAAAAAATAACTTTCAGCTACAGAATTGTTTTAATAATTTTGTGTGTGAGTGAGTGTGTGCACAGTGAAAATAGCATTGACATTTTCTCCAAATATTTCATGGAATTGTCCAATAGATGTTAAGATCTAATAAATGCCCATGTTAATAAATATTGATCATTCAATTTGAATTTGAATCAAAGAAGAAGAAAAAAAGGAAAGAATTCTGATCAAATATAATTCGAATTATCAAGGGTTTCAAATTACAAATTTCAACAGTCCAATAAAAATAGAAATATAAAACACATTGAAATAAACATTTAAGTTCTCTACCCAAGCATAACTATAAAAAATAGATAAAAAAGCAAATGTATTAATGTTCTTAATAATGTAGAAATTTTGATTCAACATTTTAGATTCCACGGTTTTTTTAATAGCCATTATATATTTTTCTTTTAAGGACTCTTGTTAAAAAAGAGACTAGTTTCTTCATATTTCTTAAATGTTTTTTTAATGTTCTAGTTTAAAAGCCGATTTTCTTTAAAGTTTTCGTTAGAACATTAAAAGATTAGAGAGAATCTGATGTTTTTTTCTATCAAAGAGTTCTGTATTATTTTCACAAATGATTTAGCATCGGATACAAACTATTAATATATATTCATTCTTCCACAAATTATATATAATTTTGTTTTATCATACAATTCTAGTTTGAAAACATTTAAAAAAATGCTCCAGTTTTAAAGTGATCGAATATTACGCCCTTCAAAGCCTCCCGATGCTAGTACAAACTATAAATAAACTCTCAATTTTAATAAACATTTTGTTTCCACAATGTGCATGCCTTGGGGGTTTGTATTCTTGATTGATTCTGACTTCTTATTAAACAGCTAAAAATTCACAAGACGTTAGTGACGTAGATGTATCACTAGACATAGAAAAATAGTCTTAACAATGCATGATCAATTCACTAATAAAGCAAACCAACAGTAAAATAAAAAATTGTGAAATTTCATACAATTATTCTGAGGTAATGATAATTGTAAAATACGAATCTAATGTTATATTTTAGCCTATTATAATATTACGTGCAGTCTTACAATAACATTCTTCAATATCATTCAAAATTCCATCTAAAGGTTTCAGTCGAATCGTATGACATCATTTTAAAAGTATAACAATGATACAGTTATATCAAAACCTGAACTTGAACAGTAAACTAACATTGTATTTTATTCTTCCCGTTTCTTCAAAAAAGTAAGAATTTAATAGTCCCGAACTTACGGCTGACATTATTTTCATGGTACGGTCATGGGTTCGAATCCTGATGACACTTACACCGAGATTTAATTTGATTTTAATTTACGTCGTACTGTGTAAAGTAACACGAAAGCTGTTGGTGACAGACCTTGTAACTTTGAACCGCAGTCAAGTGATAAGAATGACAACTCAAAGGTCGTGAGTGTATTTCGGGGCACCAAATCAACAGACCTTGTTATAAAAATAATCAATTCTTTTGGTTCAATCAATTTACTATCAATCAAGCTTATAAACCGAGGGAGAAATCAAAATTAATTGACTATCTCACATTCGTAAGTTAAATAATTAAGCACTTATCTGAGTGTGATCCGACAGATCTCACCTGGGTCAACTCCATTCCAGTCAAAAACTACTCTCTTTTACCAAAGTTTCCAAAATGTACTTCACTAATCGTAATGCCTAACTCTAACTCTCACATTACTACAGTTTAAATAGCACTCAGATTAGCATAAAATCAAGTTCTCTCAACGGAAGGTGATTTTAAACTCAAACAACAGTTAAAGAAGTACACGGCCTGACCAAAAGTATCCGGACACCCAGTGGTATGGACTTAGAGCGTCCTGAGGCAGATATTAATAAGGTGTTGGTCCCCCTTTTGCATGGATGACAGCCTGCACACGTTTGGGAAGACTTTTCACCAATTTTTGATGGGTGACCATAGGAATTGCCTTCTAGGCGTCCATCACAGCTGAAGTGAGTGCTTGCAGTGAGGATGGTCGATTTGGCTGGCTACGTAATCTGCGCTCTAATTCGTCCCAAAGGTGTTCTATGGGATTTAGATCGGGGCTCTGAGAAGGCCAGTCCAGTTTTTGAACACCCATTTCGTCAAACCACGTCTACGCAAGCCTCGATGTGTGAATGGAGCAGTTATCCTGCTGGAAGAGAAATGGGCCTTCCCCGAAATATTGCCATAGAGTTGGGAGTGCAGCATTGTCCAGAATGTCCACATACATCTCAGAGTTCATGTTTCCAATCACAGGAACTAACGGACCCAGGCCAAACCATGAGAAACACCCCTACACTATTATGCTTCCACCACCAAAATTAACAGTCGGCACAATGCAGTCACTAAAAAAACGTTCGTCGGGCATCCGCCAAACCCAGACGCGTCCATCCGACTGCCAGACTGTAAAGCGAGATTCATCACTCCAAATATCAGTTTTCCACATGTCCACAGTCCAATGACGGTGAGCTCTACACCATTGCAATCAATGCTTCGGATTCTGTGGAGTGATGTTTGGCTTGTGAGCGGCTGCACGCCCATGTAATCCCAAGTTTTTTAACTCTCGACGGACAGTCCTGCTGCTAACACTAATTCCTGATGAACTTTGGAACTCCTGAGAAATTTCCACCAACGAGGACTTGCGATTTTGTTTCACTACCCTTTCCAGAGTTCTGCGGTGGCGTTCACCAAGTATTTTCAACCTACCGGTTCGTTTTTCTGCCGTTTCACTGCCTCGACGTTTCCACTTCACAATTACATCACTCACAGTAGATTTAGGCTTCTGTAGAATGTCCGCAATCTCACGAACTGATTTCCCACAAAGGTGGCATCCCATTATACTGCCACGATCAAACTCACTAAGCTCCTTTGACTTACTCATTGCCTCCAAACGCATAAATGCAATCTGAAAAACCACTACCAACACTTTTATAGCTTTCAATTACGTATCAAATTGCGTCACTCGGCAGAACCACTTTTTTAAGGGGTGTCCGGATACTTTTGGCCAGATAGTGTATTTCTCTAATAGGTTTAGGGAAAGGACGCGAATAGGAACCATCTCAAACTGATGTGGCAACCTGCTCTCCAAACATCAATATCGCAACAACCGAAGTACTTTGAGCTATAAAGGATAAACTGGCGAGTAGAGTTGAAGCCTGTTAAATAAATTGAGGCTCTAAATCCTTCCACAACAAGCCAACTCAAGGGATTTGGCATGGTGTGGACGTTTTGACAAGGAGGTTACCACCTCAGGTGTCGTCTTCGTAACTTGACCAAGGTTCAGAATTTTGAAGACCTTTCCTAAGAACCCACAAGTTGCTTTCAGATGCAATGCTAATAATCAATAAAATCAGGAAAGAAAGTAGTAAATTCCACCTTCAGTAAATAATACGTAAACATACCTTTACTTTTGATATGCTATATTTAATTATACAAGATTAGAATCAGAGAATGTTAATTTTCCAAATAATAAATGCACTAAAAATATGGATGTCTGTCCAGGTACCTCGATATATTTTTGCCTTAATGAATTATGATTTACACTGATAAAGGTTTCCTTTTATATCCGGTAATACAAAAAAAGAGTATTTTAATAAATTGTAAGAATATTATATTTCATAATGTAGAAAGCGCGTATAAACGTTTCACTGTTGTACTGCTTCTGCTTTATTAGATTTTTCTCCTTTCAAATGGGACTGGAGGATTGATAATAACCGTTGCAGACCTAGTACATTCCCTGGGAGCTGGTAATTCTTTTTATTGTGGCATCATGGGTGGATACCAAATGCCACAATGTAAATTTGACGCCCAGTTTCTACTCCAGAGGGAGGCATCTGGACCCTTACGATGCAAAATTGCACAAAAATATACACTCTAGAGGGCTTTAACATGATGCATAATCATACGATATGGACGCTGTAAATTTTTTGTGTCATGAAGCTCCTCTCATTTGGGCCGATATCGAACCTGCAAACTTGGGCGTACAACACCAACGCCTAACCAACTACGCCCCCCAGCCGGCGCTTTCAATAGAAATGTGTCTTATTTTCTATAATACATAACACTGAAAAATTTCTCTTAAATTTAGAATTTGAAGGAGGCAAAATCTCACATAAAAATTAAGTATTTTTTTACTATCAATTGATCGATTTCGATTAATATGTAGCAGGAATCGAAAAAGAAAATAATTAAAATAAGACCAAATTATCTTGTATTTTAAGACAACCTTTAACGGTTAGGTATGCACACACATAAATTGAATCTTTTTAAACACCTTATTTTTAAATTAATCTCTTTCTTGGAATATTCTAGACATAAATGGATTTAATCTTGTTGCAAATTGTCATTTATTAGTATTTCTTTAACAATTCTTTAATTTCTCTTTAAGAATTATTTCATTTCTTTCATCTTCTTTCATTTCTTTTTCATTCATATTTCTTTAGCAATACTTTCATTACAGGGGGGACATTAAATGTTTTATTATAACATTAAATATTTCAAATTACTTATTTAACTGCTTGTTTTATTATTATTATTATTGAAGACAGATAAAATAATTTCCGTGCACCACAAGTATCACATGGGGCTTACAGAAATAAGTAAAACAAACAGAATAAGATAAATGAAATAAAAGTAAATAACAAAACAAAAGTTTTGTAATAATGAAATGACAGAAACAAATAAGTAACAAAGACAAAAATATATTACAAAATAAAACAATTAAGAAAAAAAAACAATACAATGGAGTTACAAAAATAGAGAAATGAAATATTTAGAGAAATTTACAAAATCAGATCTATGAAGATACAAAATAAAGTGAAGGAAGCTTTACTTGAAATAAGTTGAAAAAAGTTAGGAGACTAGTTAATTTTCAGAGAATGCACACACACACAGTTTGTGTTTTCCAGGTATTTTCTCTCTTTCTTAAATTTTGAACATAAAAGGGTAAAATGCTCTACACTTTGCTACCCACCAACATTACAGTCACAAAGTTTGGAAGGACACATGTTAAATTTATTGAGGTACATTTTAAAATTACCATGGCCTGCATGTTTGGAATAGGAAATTCTTTTAAAACAATGTGTAATTATTAAAGTTGTAATATGCGTAATAATTAATTACTTTGCTTGTAATTTATTTATTGGAACAAAAGTTAATTATATTAGTAATTATATTTAATTACTGATATTGATAAAGGAAAAGTTGATCTTATCATTTTGCAAAGTATTTTTAAATACCTTTATTTTTTAAATTTAGTTATTTCGTTAATGATATGCGAGAAAGGATTTGACGAAAGACTAATTAATAAAAACTTCAACCTCCTGATATTACACTTTAATAATAAAAAAACTTTTACTTTAAAAAAATATTAACTTCCGCGAAGGTATGGGTATTTCAGTTAGAAACAGTTAATATAACCTTAATTACGAGATGTATTCCTGTTTTCATAAGTACTCCATTGTGCCGTCTAAAATTAATTAGGAAGCTCCTAATAACCAGAAATAATAATGCATCAATATTTGTATAAATGAGAAAAATCTCATGAACAAAGAAAAAAACAAACAAAAAACCTAATCAAACTTTTTAAAACAATTATTATACAGAGAATAAAATGATTTTTCATCGTTTAGGATAGAAATTTTTTAGAGAATTAGTTATTACTTAGAGTTATATATATATATATACATTGAATATCAAGTTGAATATAGGATGCTTTGTTTTACGAGAGATATTTTTAAATAACACATAATTTCTTTATATTACTCAAGAAAAAGTAAAAAAAAAAAAATATTTTCTTCTTTTTAAAAGAATTAGTAAAAAAAATCAAGAGTTTTTTTAAAGTAACCACCAAGCCCATTTTTTTAAAAATTAAGTACTACAAAATTTATGCTCGATAAAAGATTAGTATAACACATGACTTTCTACGAATTTCAGTTAATAGCAAAAATAACAACAAAAAAAAGAAGTGTTAGTTATTTTGAACTTTACATTTAAGTTCATACAAGACAATATAAAATAGAAGAACACTAAAAAGTTTTGAAAGAACAAACAATTAACTCACAACAGAATTTTCTTTAGAAATATTTTTGAAAGTAGAATATAGCAAGTTTGAAAAATGCTGCCAAAAATCCCTTTTCTTTATTTTGTTCCTAATGTATCACAGATTAGAATAATTAATTAAGCTTAAAATGCCTAGTTAAATTATTTAGGCTCTAATGTTATTTAAACGATCCTCATTCACCCAGAAAAAGAAGAAAATTGAACAGAAAAACTAAAGTATAAAAAAACTATTTTATGAATTTGTTTCTACTACAAACTAATTAAAACATGGTGAATATATTAAGCACTAATTTAATTTTAACGATCTTTCTCCCTTTATAAAAAAAATTAGCTTTTCCTATTATAGGACAAGGAAAACAACTTTAATTTTTCGGGTTCTTAAATAAAATTGTACAATATATATATATATTCCATATTATGTATATATATGATATATATATATTCTATATTATGTATATATATATATTATATATATATATCATATATATATATTATATATCATGTATATATATATAATATATATATATCATATATATATATTCTATATACAGGGTGTCCAGCCTTAATGTGACCCAATAGCTAATTCCCGAACCGCTTGGTTCAGATATGCACTTCCAGTTTGAAAAATGTTTTAAAAAAGGTAAAGCATGTTTTTACATGCTTTTCGAACCGAAAAACCCATTTAGAAAAAAAATTACTAAAATTAACTTTTTATACGGTCTCCAGGTCCTATAACTTATATTTAGAAAAAGATGCAGTACACAAAAAGTTTATTTTATTACGATAAAAACTGACCGAGTTATGCCTACATAAATATGAAGCATCCAAGTTGCTCAGAAAAGGGGGTCGTATATAAATTGAGTTTAGAGAACAGTAATTCAATATATATACAGAAAGAGCAAAAGAAAAACATCATAGTTACTTTTAAACATACAAGTAAACATCATAGATTGACAATTTGCATTGCTGTATGGCAAACAATAAAAATTTAATTAAAGAAATACAACTTGTACCGAAAATATTAAAACAGATTGTTTTAACAAATAGCAGCAAAATAATATAGGATTTTCCGTTCAAGTTATAGCATGATGTGGAACGATGCGCCAATCATTATTATATCAGAAGAATGACCAAATTAACTTAAATAATGGTAAATGGACGAGGTGTGGCGCTATACAAGGGGATACGTCTATGACAACTCCCAGTTTTATACATGCGTTGAACAGCACGGGCAGTTGTACAATAAGATGGATGTCTTCGAGTGGGAAATTTAATGGCATAAAGTCTTGCCGCCTCTCTCTTATTTCGATAACACTGCCCATACAACAGTACGATTTCGCAGTATTCTTCATTTGTATACATCTCGTTCTCCCGTACTAGAATTCGTAGTATTAGAATACGACTGTATGCAATTGCAAGTGACTACACAACAGATTTTTAACATTCGTCACGATCAGCAAAAACGCAGCAAATCAGACTGAAGCCGCAGCATATAAGTGTATTTTTTTAGAACTGCTTTTGAAATGTTTTCTTCGTCCAAAATATTTTATTTTTTCTATGTTTTACACGTACACATAATAAATTTTATTTCTTAAGGTCTCAATTGTTGTATTCTTAACGTATGCTTAAAAATTAAAAATGATTTACATAAAAGTGACATGCAAGAGCGAAAGTTTCCCGGCAGAGTTCCAAGTAATTTCACTTTGGAGACGGCCCCTTACTAGCTTCTTGAAAATGGCCGAGAAAACGGAGAAAATATGTGTTTTTTAAAGTTCCATAACTCGGCCAGTTTTTATCATAATAAAATGAAACTTTTTGTGTTTACTTTGTTTTTGTGCATTGCATCTTTTCCTAAATATAAGTGATAGGACCTAGCGACTGTATAAAAAATTAATTTTTGTAATTTTTTTCTAAATAGGTTTTTTTGGTTCAAAAAGCACGTAAAAACATTCTTTACCTGTTTTAAAACATATTTCAAATTGGAAGTGCATATCTAAACCGAACTTTTCGGGAATTAGCTATTGGGTCACATTAAGGCTGGACACCCTGTATATATATATTCTATTCTATCATGACGATAGTTATCTTAGGTATATAACTATTTTTTGTAAATTTTTGTAATATATATATATATATATATATATAATATTCCTGGAGAGTGGTATTTATGACTGTAGTAATCCTGTAAAGACGAGGCAAGTGTATGGTATTATTGTAACGAAATGGCAGGGCGTGACCATTTGTAATGTTTCTTTTAAGGTTGATCAAATATTAGATGGTTGATGTTGCATATTTATGGAATTGATGAGGCAATTTTGTAGTTAGTTTATCCAGTTTATTGAACATTTAACATATTGCGTTCCAACATAACAAGAAGCAGATAAGAAGAGACAAAGCACAAACCAAGCTGCTGCCGGTAAACCATATTGAAAACAGACAAAAAACAAGAAGGGTGGAATTTCAAGAAACCTCGGTATTTATAGTAAGCGGAAAATCACATGATCTGGGTGGATAGATGTAGTTCAAAGGATTCCCATTAGGTGGGTAGCTAGTTTATTATTTGGTATGATTCCATTATTTTTCTTTACCGTTTTTTTTCGTTTATGTTTTTGTTCCTTTCCCTTCAATTCTTTTACGAAGGAAATTCATATTTTCTGCCTAATAATATCGAGCAAAAAGGGGAAGATTGGGGACTTAAAACTTACTATTCAACTTTTTTAATCGTAATTCTGAATAAAGTATTCATACACTGGGCTCGAACTGGATTTGGTTTTTTTTTTCCCAACAGCACTTTTCATTTACACAATAATATACTTTATTAACTCATTCAATCCCTTATTCTTCTATATTTCTGTTAATAATTATGTGAAGAAAATATACATAGTTAAAAATCTGAATTATAGAAAGTTCAAATTTTCTGTCTTTTCTGATTTTTAAGGTTTAAAATATCATGTAACTTAAATTAAACTTTTATAACCATAACTAGATGTTATTGATATGGATGCATTGAAAATCGATACTTAACTAGATTAGACCAAAAAGAAAATAAGAATGGAAGGACAAAAGGAAATCAAAACGTAAAACATCTTTAATGCTTAATCTTACAAGTTGGTATGTATAAACAGCAGATGTTCAAGGTATAAAATGTGGAAATTACAAATTTTTTTATATATACAGGATAAATATATTGTATCGCAAGACATTTTTACTGTTGTTGCTTATGCCATCTGATCGACAGCAATATCAGATCAAGGTCCACGAAATTCATAGTGGCCAAGAGCTAGAATTTTACGCCTGCACAGGTGTACTGTATTTTCGTACTGTCACCTTCACCATGTAGGTGACAGTACGATTTTGCTCAGTTCCACCTTAATTTTGAGGGACAATACCCTGGGAGTGGTCAGGGGCCTCCCACCCCTCTTCCTCTTCCACCAACCTCAAGAGAGGATTTGCGGCTCGACGGCTATTTAGAGTACCCCCCTGCCGTGAAGGTACTATACATTTACAAACATCCATGCCTTCCCCGAGATTCGAACCCAGGCCCTACGGCACCGTAGTCAGTGTCCCTAAACACTATACCGGATGGGTGGCAGACATTTTTACTAATTGTAGGAATTGGAAAATTTTAAATTCGTCTTTGATCGTTGGTTATAAATTATTTAATGTTTCATAGTTTTTATGTGAAAAAAATTAAAATAATATTGACTTAATATAATTAGTCTCAATAGAGAACTTAATCTTTATTTTTTGAAAAACCTCAGGCCGCCTGGCATTCACATTAACAGAGTAACATAGAGTATAGGTGTCAAAAAAACTACTTTTCTCGGACTTGTTGTCAGTGCAAGAATTTTTGATTCTCCCAGGCTTCTCGAATATTTTACAGCAGTCAGAAAAAAAATATGCAAATTTGTACTTTCGATGTGTAAAAAAAATCAATTTGTGTAAACTTCCGTAACAGTAAAATAAACTTGAAGCTATTTTTTATCTAAATGCCATAACATTAAAAACATGCAAATTATTGTTAAAGATTAATTGGGATATAACACATGACTTATACCAGACAAACCTTATTGTTATTAAAAACACTAGGTGTGCCCAGACTAATGAGATATTCTTTATTAAAATATGGTACATATGGATATCCACCAATGACAAATATTAAATGATCATTATAACACAGCTTTAAGCAATGCCGAGAGTAAAACCAACATTGAAAAGATTTCAGTTGAGAATAATGAATTCACACAAATGATAATAAAGGTCATCAGTTACGAAGATTATTTCTTCGTGATATTAAAATTACTGTCACTTAATTTTCTCCGATCATTCTAAAATGTTAAATTTGAAATATATATATTTGTTGGCTTTATCAAACCACAATGACATAATTTTACCTTCAAGTACTAATAGTGTAAGAAATTTTATTCAGAAGATATCTTAGCATATGAATAATTAACAGCATCTAAGTATTTTTTGTTATATTTTAAAAAAAAGGAGTTACTTAAAAAAAGGAAAAATACAAAACTAACATGTCTGTAAAATCTACTATTACAATCAAAGTAATTTAGAAAATAAATTATATCAAAATCCCCTCTCACAATTTTATTTTTAACAAAAATGCACTTAAAATGCATAATGGCATTCAAAATTAAATAAAGGTATTAATAATGTAAAAAAGTATTATTTATAAAATAAAACAAATCTAAGTTATATTTGATTATCAATTACACTTAAAAACATGAAAAGTGAAGCACAAAGGAGTTATCGTAACAGACCGTAAGCCGATAGATGCGTTGCACATGTAATGAGAATAAAAAGCTTATATACTCGTATAAAACGTATTTCAGAAATTGATCTTTTTTATTCAAGAAATAAAGTTACAAGAGTCCCTATTCCAAAATCAATTATATGTTGCTCTCCTCTGATCTTCATGCAAGTTGTCATCCACCTGGCCATTGACTTGCGGAATTTGAGGACGTCGAAAAGCGGAATCGCTTGCCATATATGATGCAATTAACCGATTAGATGGTGTGACCCAGCACTCCTACTCGTCAGATCATAAACAGGCTGTGTTGGGGAGAGATTTAGCGATCGTGCCGACCACAGGAACATTGGAGAAGCACCGAAGACAAGAAGAGAGACCTACCGTGTGTGGCAATGTATTATCCTTTCGAAATACAAGCCTAGAGGTCTGTTAAAGGGATTGGAATACTACAGGGCATATAATCCCGACGACGGGCCACCACGGGTCACGAATCCCAATCAAAATGATCCTGCTATCAAATTAAATGACACCCCATACTGTAATTCCAGGCTGTTAGGCTGCGTAGTGGACAATTTGGTCGTTCGTCGGGTTGTATAGCCGGAACCACCCACATTTGTCCAAGGCTTCTCCAGACACATCTTCACCATCAAAGCGACCTTCGAACGGGTTTCAAGGCTACATAAAACCCTTCTCCAGTACGTGAGATTCTAGCCAGAACAAGCCCAGCACCATTGCGAACGGGGAACAACGGTAAAGGGCAATCGGTTCAATACCCACCATAAATTGTTCAACCCTATTCATTGAGTCACCTATTCATGATCTCTGAAGTCCTAGAAACACGTCGGGTAGTTGAAAAGGTGAAACTGGTGCTGTAAAAGTCTATCGGATGATCACCTCTGTCTCCGTATTCGGTCATTACTGTCGATTGATCTTTCCGTTCTTGATATTCTGTATGATCATGTTTCATCCATTCCTGCCAACATCGTCGAATGGTAGTATCTATCGCTTCGACCCAAAAGTAGAGCGATTCTACATTTTGACCATGTTCTGTATGGTCATGCTTCATCCATTCCTGCCAACATCGTTGAATGGTAGCATTCAACGATTCGACCCAAAAGTAGAACGATTCTTTATTTTGATCATGTTCTGTATGATCATGCTTCATCCATTCCTGCCAACACCGTTGAATGGTAGTATCCATCGCTTCGCCCAAAAGTAGAGCGATTCTGCAATTTGACCATCCAACTTCTTTTAATCTAATTACTCATCCTGTGTCGAATAGTGACATCTGCTACACATGTTCATGCTGCTTGCGAATATATATTGCTACAATGCATGTAGATCAACGAAATCACATTAACATGGAAGTTACGCCTTAGTATTGGAATGTCTCCTGTTTTAGGCTACTTTCAAATGCTCGAATACATAGCGCTGCAGCTCCATCTAACGAATAATAAGTAAATACAAAACAATCCTTAGCATATTTTGTAGTAAATTATAAGTATATGCAATTTTATCCCACTCGAATAATTTCTCGGTTACATTGCTTCTCATGCTATAGAGGTATTGTTACGTTGTAGAGCAAAATTGAATAAAGTTGGGTATATATATATATATATAATTTAAATATGTTTTTGTTTTAATTAAAATTTTATCTATTTTCGCAAGACATTTTGTATGAAAAACATTTCTTTTCAAAGTATTATTCCTCGCCTCATGAAATATATAAAAACATTTCCTTTCATATTTTTTACTAAAAATTTTTGCACACCCATTTAAATTTTTCTCATCACTATTTTCTTCGCATTATTTTTACTTTTTATTTGAATTTGATATTAGTTACAAGAGGCATACACATAACAATATAAGCTGCAGCTGTTTATAATTTACGCAATTTCACTTCCTTTAAACTTGTTAGCAACATTTTTCCTCCAAAAGAGCATCGTCTCTTCATATTACTTTATTTACACATGATAAAAAATGCAGCATGTAATTTCATTTCAGATTTTCTCGAAGAAGCTTAAGCTAAAAAAAAATAAATAATAATAATTTCGGAACATCAATTCATATTGAGAAGTTTTTCATTATTTTACAATTTCATTTAATATACAACGGTTTTACAAAAGAGATTAGACTTAAGAGTAAATATATTACATTAGACTACCCAAATTCTTAAAGTAAGATATATTTGGAAAGGAAAATGCAATATGTTCTTTAGTTTACTGAAGATATGCGAAGTCCATATTCAAGTAAATAAAATTGGAGCATTGAAAATGTAAAATTTACCCAAGGGTTTGGTAAACAAAACCAGGATCAAAAGTTCTTGATGCAAATAAATTTGAATACATGAAGATGTAAAAAATGTGAAGAGGATACCCAGAAAGGAATTTTCTCTAGATTTTAAATTCGAATCAGATTTCAACAGGGAAATGCATTTGTAATAGTATGAAGATATTAAGATTTAAACAGCAGAAATCCGTTTATACGTGTTTCGTGTTTTACGTTCAATTTTGTATGATATTTCGCGAATAAAAATGTATTTATTTACTTTCTACCCATTAAATGCGTAAAGAAAAATTAGGTCTTTTGTATTCGAATGTCACACACAAAGGCGTATCTATTTCACTGTTACCATCTACATCTTCACCTCACTGTTAAAATTCAAAATTTTAAATATTTCCTTAATATAAAATAAATTATAGTTTAAAAAACTAATAAGCACCATTTTATAGTTAATTGAACTAAGTTGTAACTTAATCTTTTAGTCGCCAAATCTGGAAATGGGATCTGAAAATGGGAAATCGTTAATCCTGATGATCCTGATCAGGACAATGGAACAAAATTATAGTACTGTCATCGGTCCTTTACAAGTGTACAAAATTTCGAATTTTTCTGACCTTAAAAAGTGGGTAAAAATCGAGTTCAAAGATTCCGTAACCCGCAAGTGAAGCTTATAAAAGGGTATTAATAATAAAAGGAGATGAAATTTTATGATTGTTAAAATGATGGGAAAAATAAAATATACAGATTAAGGAAATGAATAAGACTCGCAAGCTAGTTTTAATGGATGCAATTTTTGAGTCAGAGATTCATATAACCATTCAAAATTTAAAATCTATGAACACTTAGTCTCTGAAACTCAAAAGTTTCACCAATTTAAATTATAACAAAACACAAGCACGAGAAACATATCAAAACGATTTGCATACTTTTGCTGAAAAATAAAATATTCATTTCATAAGAATCAATACTTGTTATATAACGTTGTCAAAGTATAAATTAGCCTTCTGAAAATATTTTTTTACTATTTTTGGATATTATCTGTTAGAATATAGTATTCGTTATTCGTTTTTAAATATCTCGGTAAAAATGTTTTAAAAAATATTTTAAATCGAATAACAAAGAGTAGTACTACTTTGCCATAAAAGGGTTTGTACGGAACGAGTTCAGATGGTCAAAATTATTATAATCTAGTTTTTATTTCAATTTACTTTATCATATTAACTATTTAAAATTATCTTTCATTTGCAAAATGAGCAAAACACGAGCAATAATCATTTTCTATCAATGCAGCTCTTTTAAATTATTTCCTGTGAATTTAAACAGAATGACAAAATACTCATAGCATTGAGAAGTGCTTTAGATAAATTAATGCAGAAGAACAAGAACTGACCTGTTTCAATAATACAACAAAACCTTTTCATAAAAAATTACAAAAACCTTTCAGACTTTATTTGGAAAATAATCATTGATAACAGTGAATAGGTCAATTTAAAAAATAATATTATCAATCAAATCAACTGAGATAAGAGGGGATAATTTAACCTTCGAAAAATAAAGCTTTATTGTAGTTATTCCAAGAAAGTGTTTTCTTTGATATTTCTGAAATATTACTTTTTCAATTGTCCAAGGCCATAACTTATATACGAGATAACTGAATCTTAAGTTTTAAACGACTCTCGTAATTATTTCTCTCTTGCAATATTTAATTTCAAATTTCTTTTTTTTTATACGGAACAGAAAAAAATTTTATAAACTTTTTTCCAAAAGCTAGTCGCTTATTACTATAATTTAAACAAAATTATAGTAATGTGATACTAACTGTATATATATATAAGAGGAAGTATACAAAGAAGTATCAAAATATAAGCTGTAGACCAGGTTGCTTAGCAAAAATTGACTTTTCATTAATATATATCTCTATATAGGAAATTAGCAGCTCACTCAATCACCCACGCATATTTATCATTTCCAGAACTATAAAGTCTACAAACAAAAAATTTAACAGGCATGTTCTTTTGATTGAGTAGAGATATTCAAATAAAAGGTTTTGCGAAAATCAATTCCCAAGAGGGGTTGCGGAGACATTATAGATAAAAAATTCTTCTCTCTTTTGAACTACTACACCTTCAAATTTGAAATTCGGCAAACATGATTTTTTATTGAGTAGAGATCCGTTAAGAATGAGTTTTGGGGAAATCGACTCCTAAGGGTTACAGGAGCGTTTTAGATAAAAAAAAAAAAGATTGCCGTTTTAGAACTATTAGACTACAGGCTTTAAATTAGGCAAGCACGTTCCTTTCTTGAGTAAAGATCCGCTTACAATAGGTTTTGTGGAAATTGACTCCGAGAATACAAATTCAAGACGAGAATAAACTCTCGTTTCAGAAATTTTTGTCTTTTTTAAATTAAGAAATGAGTACTATAAGAATGTTTTTCAATACAGTTGAAAGCTTAATGCTATGACTTAGCTAAAAATAATTGGAAAACATATATTTTACATCATGAAATACACAGCGAAATATCTGGGTAGCGGCTAGTATATATATGTTAATTTCATCATAAAAAGTTTTTTAATTTCTAATGGTCCTAACACTTTACTACTCTGGCGTAAATCATTAACTGTTGCTTACCCGCCTGACGGGATATAATCGTAACTTAATCTCTTAAAAATTATAACCTCAGCGTATTTAAAGTAAGATTACATAAGACATCACCGTATGATATCTTTCCACCAATCACCAGATCCGTCCACGGAAGTCATGTGAAATTTCGAACTTCCGGTCAGTGTTTCACATTAAAGCTCCCGTTCCCAGGAAAAATTGCCCGGTCGATATTTATTTATAATATTACTATAAATGCTTTGTCCATCGTCTTTGTAAATAGTTTTTTGTGTTACCTGTATAATGTGTGCGTCCATCGAAAGAATAAAATGAAAAGATTAAAATAACTTTCAAGCCTCCTCATTTGTTGCAACCCGATTACAATGTCTGAATAATAATTAACCAGCAATGAAAGAATCTCACTCGCCCCTACCATATTTTATACCATTAATATATATATATATATATTAATGTTATATCGAAATGAATATTTAGTTATTTAGATATAATACGAATTACTCATTATATGCTAACTTGACGGCAGATGTACCACGCGAAAGGAGGTCAGCAGGAATTCCTTTTCCTGGATAGTGTCTTCACTGGCTCGGATCAGACAGCAACTGTATCTATTGAACACGATTTTTAATGTATGGTTTGAATGCTTAAGAATCGCAGCGTATCCAGGAGTACGAAATGAGAGAATCGGTCCAATAATATATATTAGCATTAAATTTGACACAAGATCACATCTGTTTGGCCAGCCTAGCTGACAATAAGGCCAGGAAGCGACAACAATTTCAAAGTTGCCACACGATTTATGAGTCTCTTGATTGTCCTTAACAAATATTGCATCAGTAAAACCAATTCCTACTATTTGAAATGGAGGAGATTGGGTGATTCTATATCGGGGCAACTGACCACTCAACTGATTTAGTGTTGTATTTTTTGCAAATGAGACATATTCGAATCATTGTTTTCACTAACTAACGCCCTTTAGGTATACAATAATTTTTTTCGAAGATGAGTCAAATTTGCAGGTACGCTATAATGTCCAATTCGTTCATGTTCCCTAATCACAAGTAATTCTGTAAATTTACAGCGTCGAGGAAGAATAACAGGATGTTTTTCACCAAAGCATAAGTCTGCTTCAAACAACCGTCCAGTAATTCGTAATAAATTGTCTTCATCCAAATAAGGCACTAAACTCTTTATTTCAGAGCTACATCGAAGTTGTTCTTTGCGATTTAAGGCTAATATCTAAGCTGAATAAAATTTGGATTGAACATGTTTTTGGCTTACATTACAATGAAGGTTCAAACCTAACCATAAAAAAGAAACTGATTCTTTTTTTGAACTTTTACCTGTAAATCATCTTCCCCTTGTGCGTGCGCCTCGTGGAAAGCTTCTATTTCAGCACTGGTGAGAGGATGGAGACTGCAGACAGTCTTCCGCTCTCGAGAATTGCGTCTGCTGAGTGCGCTCGAAGGGATCGAGGTGGTCGAATAAGATCGGCCTTTGGAACATGATGGAATCGACACGAGTTGAGATCGACTACAAGAGAAAAGCAGTACATTAAATTTTCTATCAAACATGATAACAAGTAAATTATCAAATGATTAGATTAACTGTGTAAATGGAAGACATCATTGACACGGACAAGAGAATAATCATACGAATAATCAGAATAAAATTTCAACCAAAAGAAAAGAACAAAAACAGATGCTGATATTTATATACCTTAAAATCCAGCGTATAACGTGCACTTTTAACACAAAAAATAAAATCGAAATTTTTGGTTGCGCGTTATACGGCGGGTATAAAATGAGAGCTTCAAAAATGAAAAAAAAAAGAAATGAACATAAAAAATTAGACTTCTACATAAATCAAAATACTATTCATTTTGAAAGAAATGGCACATTCCTTATGTGAATATGATGGGTTGTAGTTTTAGAAGTATACTATGTGTTTTTCTACCGCTTGGAATAATAACTCGGATAAATAACTTCGAAACATAAGGGCATTAATTACACACTTATATATATTGCAGGTTTCTTCGTAAAAAAGGGCGTGCGTTATACGGCAAATATACCTAAAAATTTAAAAAAAATCAGCTTGAAAATATGGGTACGTGTTATACGCCGGATTTTACGGTACACAAAACTGAATACACTGCACTACATGCTTTCCAACCACGTCACTCCTTCGATGTTTAAGGTATCCAACTACCCTAAAATTGTAAATTTTGACAAAAAATGGAGAATTTTTTATGATTTTAATTTATTGACCATCTTATTAGTTTTAAAAAAATACCAAGTTTATTATTTTCCGTTCATTAGAACAAAAACTACAAGTGTTTTAGTAAAAGCAGATGCTATTACTTTAAGCAAGATGTCATACTTTAAAACGCGTTTTATTCGAAATGTTTTTTTTTTAATTGAAAATGCTCAAACGGGGATAGCGATTGCTAAAAAAGTTTTGAAAATAATTCACTAAAATTAATTGTGTATGTTCTGTATAATAGTAGAAGTGTTTTAACTTTCAGATTTATCAATCACTGCTTTATTCCAAAAATTACAGTACCTTATGGAAATATAATCAATGTTTTTCTAAGCAATTTCATATAATAACTAAGATAAAGTGCTCTAGTTTTTGTAAAAATTAAAATACCTCTTATCCTGAAGGTCATTTCAAAAATGAATAACGTATCAACACATCAGAATTGAAAAATTGAAAATTTGTTCTTAAACATTTGCTACAGAATGGGCCCTGTTTATGTTATTTTTTTGTAAATTCTCTCTAATTTTTCCCCATTTTAGTAATAATAATTTCTTTTCATCTTCTTAATATTAGCATATTTTCTTAAAATGTACTAAACAAATCTAAAAACCACAAAAAATCCCCATATTTTCAATTGTTTAAAAAAAAAGTTGTCGCAAGTAGTCGGATACCTTAGCTTTACGAAGTCCAACGCCAATAGCCCTCCTGTTGCATCATAGTACGATGTTGATTGTCATTTATTTCCAAAATCAAAACATAAGAAACTTTATTTGATCATTTTAAGATGAATTTATTTCAGTTGACGATATTGAATCATATAAGACTTAATATACATATGAAATTTTAATCATATATATACGCATAAAAAATTCGAATAATTTTGAATCCTATCACCAAGTTTTAAAAATAAATAGATATATTATTTGCTTTTGCCACTGATATAATTTAACAGGGGAAACATTAATATAATTTTCAAGATATGATTCAATGGTTAATAGTCATAGTTGATATTGAATATAAATGTCCCTGAAAATGAAATTATTGGTCATCTTATGTGTGTATTCGTATTTTAATAACAATTAACTGATTATACATACCATGTTTATATACCTAAATTTGATTCTCCTTAGAGAATATTTATCTTTGTACTATACTTGAAATGATTATATAAAAATGTCATTGGTTTTCCCTTTAATCTCAAAAATGAAAAAAAAAATGCAAGGTTCTTTTATTTTCACGTTAGGGATAGATTAATAGTCAAATATAATGACTTTCAGAAGACTAAACTTCAACTAACAATTTCTTAGTATAAACAATTCCCAAAATAATTGATAGTTATATTTCTACCCTTTCTATCCAAAACGTGGTTTTAAGCAATTAAATGATCTTTAAAATTCCTTATATCTTTTATATTTCTTATTTTATTTTGTTAAAACTCAAATTCATTATACGAAAACTTTATAATAAATAATTGCATCGATTAAAATTCTTCTAAAAATATTACGTATTTTTATTCCCGAATCGCTAAATAGGATAAAAAAATTGGAGTACCGTCCGATTCACGGGATTACAGATAAAGAACATCTTCAAATAAAAAAAGAAAATGAATGTTCTCATCATTTTAAACGGAGAAAGCAAATGATGCTTTCAGGTACATTCGTGTTCTAGCAGAATTTTAATTAAGACCTCTAAAACCTTTATTCAGATCTTATAATGAGAAGACGATAAGGATCTTTTTAAGGGAAAAAAAGAGAAAAGGGGAAAGAAAAGAATGAGGAATTTTTATTCGACTAAAGCAACCGCGTTGCCTTCATGGAGGAAAAGGGGAAAAGTCAGATTTTGCGGAGCTCCATATAATGGAGAGGAGTACGAGAATTGTTTTTCCGCGTTTCTCTAACGAGCTCTCGAGACGCCATTCAAGTAATGACACTGGGAAAGAACATTTTGAATTGTTGTAGAACATCTGTTTCATTTTATTTGCTGCAACGCTTTGAGATCTTCTTTCCCTGTTACCCATCATAAGTAAAGTAGTGTAAATAAACTAGAATTTTTCGTGGGCAGTAAAACTTAGTGATTCTTTATGAGAGGATTGCACATCATAATTTTCGAAGTAGTTTTAGAGTTGGCTGCAGTGAAAAAAATTAAAGGTGGTTATGTTGATCGATAAATAAACTCCATAGAAAAAGGTGTGTTCAAGAAAATCGATGCAGGGAAAAAATCGGTAGGATAGCACAAAAACATTACCATTCTAAAAGACGTTATTGGAGTTTTTTAGAGGCAAGAGAACTAACTGTGTGAGAGAGAAATAACCCGAAGGAAGTAAAAGTAAAAATCAGCCTCCAAAGGTTATAAAGTTGTCGAGAAATGCACTTTTCTTAAACGGCTTTTCTTTCTTTTTTTATTTGGGAAAAATCATTGAAGCATGAAAGGTCTGACACACGTAAGCATATTTTCAACATTTTATTTTACAGACAACAGGTTCGATTATTTCTTTTTCAAACTTGTCTGTCGTCTCTACGAGTATTATTTTTATGCTTCTATTTTTCGAAGTGTGTATTGATAAATATAAAGATTTTATATGGATGTCAAAATGTGTGCCGGGGAATGAAGGGAAAAAAAGAATTCCCAGTTTTTATCAAAGAAAATCCTTTCTTAAAGGCCATTTGTTTGTTTGGATTGAGAGTCGAAGTTGGTATTAAACAAACAATTTTGACAAATGTTTATAAATCTTAAACTACGTCATAGAAAAACACTTAGATTATTGTATTAATAAGATACGATTTTAAGTAACATTAACTACTTTGTTTTTAGCCGCCAAAAATAAAGAGGAATGCAAAGTTGAGTAATTTAACAAATGGCATTAATAAACAAAAGTGAGCTGATGATTTAAAAACTTATCAAAGTACTTAAGAATAGCTACATTGTAAAAAAAAGTAAAACTACTGTAACTTGTGCGCGAAACAAAGCATGAGTGTTTTAATAACCAAGAATTTTGATACGTTTCTATAATAAAATACTAGAATTACGTTTTGCACTTTAAACACGGATTGTGAAACTTCGAATCATAATTAGATGTAAGAAAGATATGTAAGTAGAGTTTCTCTTAGCTACTACGTCCCAGTATTAGAGAATCTTTTATTGAATTCGCTGTACAACAACCTCATTATTCTACATTATGTTTTTGGTAATGTCGGATTTCAACACTGGCGTCAACTAATTAACAACTATGCCGAAACATTAAAAAAACTAAATAAACATTTTTAATGAAAATTATTTTTCAGAAAAAAATTCTTTAGGCTCGCTACAATATGGATAGTCTTTCTATCAACAAGAGGACTATTTATAGAGCATTGAGAAAGGGGGTAGGCATATATAAACTCAGTACTACGGTGAAGAAAACTGAGTTATTTCCTCACTGTCTTTGTTGAAAACAGACCTCAAAGATGTTACCTATTTCAACTACTACTCAACTGAAAAAAGATGAAGTGAAATTAAATATTATGCAATCCAGAATGCATAACACATAGCTAACAGAGTAAAATAAATTTTGTCACAAAACGATTTGAAACCAATTTATGTATGGAAAACATCACATAGCAAAATGTTCACAATAAAAAAATAAGATTAAAAATAATAAACTATTTTTAAAATTATTTATGCATATTTCCCACAGCAACCGTATAAATAATGTAATTAAGATTAGGGAAAAAACTTATATATATTTCATACTGCTGAAGCTGGCGCCATTTGCCATGCTCTTCAGTTGACAAATTCCAACAGCCCTCGTGAATACTGTATAAGTATTGAAAGTTTGGGTATCTTAGAACCGACATCCTGTGATGTGTAATATTTTCGACATTACATGTCGACTGTATGGAAAGGGTTTGATATAAAATTCTGCTGGCTACCTAGCCACGTAGGTATTTCAGAAAACGAGCATTGAACTGTGCGGTGAGGCAACGACATCTTTGCCATCAGTACTCCCTCTCTCTGATATGAAACATGTCATCTTAAACCATATTCAAACGGCATGGCATGAGGAATGGAGTTTGTAGGTGAACAACATATTGCGCTACGTGGAACCTTCCCTGAGGGATGGCATGTGATGCCAATGTGAAGAGTTGATTTCAAACTGAGTTGCCCTGTCATTGGTCACATATTCGTTTTAGTCACAGACATTTATTTGGTTAGGATACTCTTGAATGTCCATCATGCAAGGTGGAATATCCTGTTCGTCAGATTTTGATTGAATGTCCTGTGTCCTACCATTATCGTTTCACATTTTTTATTCATCTGTTTTATCCTTATCTGACCTGGTGGGGGAAAACTCCCATGAAAATCTATTAGTTTTTGTTTCCAAAACTGAATTTTTATATTTCATTTCATATTTTACCTTTTAATATTGAAATTCTTTTATCAACCTTTTTAGCTATATTTGTATAAACTTTTAATATTTTAGCAAATGTTTCGAGCATTTTAGCCAAAATTGGCTCTTGCGCCATAAACCCACACAGTCACTCACTTACACTATATATCTACTTAATTAAAGTATTTTGGGATGATATATACAAGGTTTGCTAAATGATTGCAATAACTCTATTCAGAATATGCTCCAGAGAGACAGAGAGTTGATTCTGATACTTATAACTCTTCGACTCCATTCAACGTATAATGATCAATACGAAAAAAACAGGATAAATAAAGAATTAATAGGGGGAAACTGCCACTATTTTATTTAACTTACCCTCATTGATTTTTATGGTACGCTTCAGCAAAGTGGCTCTCGAGCCAAAATAGTTGCCCACCCCTGGTCTAAAGTTATTTCTTAGTACTCACCAAAACTATTTTATCCAATCATTATCATCAAACACTTAGAAAAATTTTACTATTGAAATATAATATATTTGCAACAAATCTTTTTCTCGTAGTTATTAAAAAACATTTTTATAAATCAGTGCACTTTCTTTGCATATATTAGTCATTTTTTGTATACTACATTTAATTAAAAAAGCATTTTGAAAATTTCTGACGTTTCAAAAAATGATGCACATTATTATGTTACAACTGACAAGAATATTGCGGATTTGTTTTATAAGTAAACAATTCAACAAGAATAAGTAAGAATATTATACATTAAGAAATTTATATGACTGGCCATATAGATATATAACTAATATAGATGAAATAGTATTTTAAAAGAAAAAAAATGGAGTTGCATTTGTTATTTAACAGAACTCATTTAAAAATTAATGCCTTAATAAATATGTTTCAAAGCGATTTTTACAATGACGCGCGCAAAAAAAACGACTTTTTTATATTAAAAAAAGGGCCAATAGATGCACTAACATTATTCTTAGCAGCAATAGTCAAAATAATAAAATACTTTTCTAGGATTTTATTCGCAGAAGAGAGACTTTCCCTTAAGATTGAGTTTGAAAAACTTCAAAGACACTCGGTTAGGCATTTCAGTTCCCAGTTTCGTCTTTCACTCACGGAGACTGCTCGAGAAAGATAGATTCAATTGAAAGTTTGAAAAAATTCCTTTTAACTTCTTGAAAAATTGAGAAAGTAACTTTGAAAGGAAGTAGACCTGGCTTCTCTTATGCCTAAATTTTGTGACTAAACGTATTTTTAAAAATCTTCTGTGTACTTTGATAACATTTTTTCACAAGGTATTCTACATATTTCCATGTTATATAACTATTATTTTAAGGTGTTTTTTTTTCAAAAGTTGTGCATGTTTAAAATGCAAAATTCATAAAAACCGAAAATCTTAGTTCAACCGATAAATAGAAAAACTAACGGAGGAATTGCAAGATTTTATTCATTTATTAAACATTAGATTAACATTTGTTAACAAGATTAGACATTTGTTCTAACGAAATATCAAAATTGAAAACGTGACAAATATATAATAATAATGGACTGTTTAAGAGTTGTAAGCAAAACACTAACATAAAAATTTAAGTTAATCGTATTTAAATTTAAACCATATAGTTAATTATAAAAGAAAATTTTACTTCATAGAAAGAGTATTGTAAAATTGTTATCTGTGTATTCAATACAATTCAAAAATAAAAAGTATCAACATAGCTAATTCATAATTAAAAATTTTTACCAAATTTTTTGATTTTTTGCATAGTTATAAAATTTAATCAAGCCTTATAATTTACCTTTTGAAAATGTAGCTTTATACAGGATGTTCCAAATTTAGACCGACTGTACTTCGACTAAAAAAACAAGTGCACTATATGCACAGGTATCATGTACAGAAGTATAAAAATTTTGAAATCCTGTAGTGCAAAAGTGTTTTTTAAAAGTGTACCTACAAGCAAACAAATATGTTTTGGAGAAAAAGTGAAAAAACTAAATGTTTGTAAGCGTTTGCTTACATGAGGGATTCCCAAATCCGTCTATATCGACCCCCAGGGGTCTATACCGACTTGCAAGGTGTCCACGTCAGCGAAAAAATAATTTGGGGGTCCATGAGGTGCAAATGGGGATCTACGATAGTGGCTCTCATTAAACCAGATTATGATTGTAATTTTTAAAGAAAATTTAATCAAATGGAAATCAGCTTTTACCTATTTAACAGATTGATATATTAAATTTGATAAGGTTAATTTGCAGCATAAGGCGACAGCATAAATTTAATTTAAACAAAGACCATTTCAGCGCTTCTTTCCAGAATTAAGTTAAAGGAGTATAGTATTGGACGTCGTGAATTTTCTCAATCTTTCAGGACGTTTTAACTTACGTTCAACATTTTAATGCCTTTTATTCAGATTCAGAAATTAGGTTTGAGAATACTTTGACTATGTTAATACCACAATAGGCAATGAACTCATATGATAACATTGAAAAAAATGTCATATTACAATGAGAACTGATCGAAATAGGCATTAACAAAGATCTTAAGTTTAGAAACGGATGCCAGCAATTTTGTCTTTAAAAAGACATACCTGTTATTTGTCCCGAAATATGGAATATCTTGAGAAAGTTTTTAATTGCTTTTCCTAATGAGAAAGATTTTCAGAGAGTTTGCCAATCTCAAAAACAAAAAAGGAAGAAAAAAAAACTTGACACTAATAACAAAGAGGAGATTTAGGTTTAAACTCTTGACTAGATTGATATTAAATGTTGAAAATTTGTTACATTCAAGCATAAGATTCATTTGTTTGTTGTTGTTATTTTATGTAACAGTTATTTTATGCATTAATAAAATTTTAATTTAATTAAATAACATGTGCTTCTTAAATTTTAAACACTTCACTTCATTACAGTTAGAAATTTAATTATTTTAAAGTTAGTGGTAGTACCAGCTGTCAAAAAGACATTTTTGTGAATGAATTGGCAAAAATTTAATATTAGGTAAGTAGGATTCTACATGGTAAGGGATCTATGAGACAAAAAGTTTGGAAACCTCTGTTTTTTACATGTTTATCAATTACTTTTTTCATATTTTGAGGTTATTTTATGAACGAGCATAATACACATTTTTAGATTCAGAAAAATATCCACTATTTTTTAATACTAAAATTGAAAAATCGATTTTTTGAATGTGGATAATGTCCTGGTTCTCTTAATATAAGTGTTTCTTTTTCACTATTTTACATTGTAGCAAATAAATAGTTCTTAGAAAGATTTCAAAGCAACAAATTTAATTTATTATTTATAAATAAGAATAATCCTTCTTAAAGTATTCAATAAAAACTAAAGGATTAGCAAATCTAAGTTAATTCCAACGTCAATCTAACTCTAATCTCAAAAGAAACTAATAATCATCATCAATCAAACGCAAGCACATAAAGGCTTAATGCTAGATAAAAAAGAAATTATGTGCACTTCGGTTAACTCGTTGAGATAAATTGCCGTAAAAGACATTGGACATGTACGGAAAAACATGAAAAATAATGAGATTAAGTGAGGTACAATTGTAAGATTCTGGTCCAATATTCAGAAGGGAAGAGTTATTCGGCAGTCATTACTATACAAATACCTTTTGTTGACGTATATATAGGCTACATTCATTAATCTTAATTGCGATGAAATCCAAAGGATATCAAATAACAGATTGCCTAAAAATAGAGGAATTCCCAGGGAATTTTCTAAAAGAAAGAATCACCTAAATAACATCGAAATAATATAACAAAGAGAGAAAGAGAGAGAAATCACGTTACTTACTTATTAGACAAATAATTGTGAATTTTTTTCTCTTTTTGAAAGTCACAAAAATTGAGCCACTTCTGAATAAGAAAATCCAACCCCTCGCCACCAAACAGAATATGTATTTTAATTCTCAAAATTTGCATTGTATTAATTATTTTATTGTTTTTATACTTCAAATTTTATTTAGGAGACGAAAACCACTGTTGGACATAACAATTTATGGAAATCTATGTCAAGAGATATTTGATGGAGTAATGATACACTCTTCCAATGCAAATTTATAAATGTTGAAAGAAGAATCTTCACACTTGACACTTGAAAAGACACTTAAAGAATTTATCTTGGATACACTAAACTCATTTATACTGTTACGTAACTCTGGTAATGTGAATGCCAGCCAGACAAAGTTTGTCAAAAAGTAAAGACCAAGTTCTGTATTAAGACCAATTTTACGAAACTAAAATTAGTAGCACAATAGGCCATGAGGGCCAAAACGAACTGTATCCATCTTAGTTTTCATGTCCTTGGGCTCTGAGATGCATGAGCAAGGGATAAGTCTGGAACGAAACCCCCAGTGCTTAGTTCCAAAGCAAGGCTGACACTCATTTATTGACCCCCTGAAAGGCCAAATCGACCTTGCCCATCCTGCGGTTTGATCCACAGACCAGTGGCGTGGAAACGCAAACGCTACTACTCAGACACTAGGCTTCTTTGCATACACTATTTGGGCAAAAATTTCCGGACACCCTCCTAAAAAGTGTAACTTCTAGGTACATAATTTGATGCATTATCGACAGCTATAAATGGTGTCGGTAGAAGTTTGTCAGGTCATCTCTATGTATTTGTGAGACAATGAGTAAGTCAAAGGAGCTTAGTGACATTTTATTCGTGGCATTATAGTAGGATGCTTCCTATGTGAGAAATAAATTCGTGAGAGCTAAGCTCAAACATTCTACAGGAGCCAAAATCTACCGTGAACTGGAAACTCGAGCCAATAAAACTGCAAAAAAGCGAAAAGGCATGCTGGGAAAAAAAGTAGTAAACGCAGTTGTAGAGTTCTGGAAAAAGAAGAGGAACAAAATCGCAAGTTCTCGTTGGTTGAAATCACTCATCAGGCAAGTTCATCAGACATTAATGCTACCCCTGCAGGACTATTCAGAAAGAGTTAAAAACTCTGATATATATATATATATATATATATAATGGTTGCGCGCGTGCAGCCGCTCACAAACTGAACATTATTTCCCAGAATACCAAGCATAAATTGTAATGGTACAAAGTTCCCAGTCACTGGACTGTAGACAGTGGGAAAAAACTTTGGATTGATGAATATTGCTTTATAACCTGGCATTCACCATCAGAAGAGCAAAGAGCATTATATCCACATACATTGACAAATGTACTGCCTTTACCCAAAAACCCAAGAGCCTTGGAAAGCCACGGGAACCCCTGGCCACTGTGGGTTCTATCCCGAGGCGCCTGGACAGAGCCAAGGCTTTCGCTTAAGCCACCGTATATGACATTATACTTCCACTGGCTTGGCCTGGCTGCTGACGAGGCCTGGCCGCTCTGAGGCAATGCCAGGATGGATGACGACCACCTGCTCTAATGCACTAGAGTTGATGAATATCCGACTGATGACGTCGTCAGTCGGTACTGGTAAGCTCGACATCAAATAGTCAAGAAGCCAAGCACAGACGTTGGATAAATAATAATAATAATAATAATATTAAATAATCTGACAGCCGATAGACGCGTCCCTTGTTTGGCGGATGCCTGGAGAGCGCTTTTTCATTGATTGCACTGTACCGACTCTAAGGATTGGTGGTGGCAATGTCATGGTGTGAGAAAGATTTTTCATACTTTGAGCTGGATCCCTTCGTTTCTGTGGTTGGAAATATGAACTTTTAAATATATGAAGACATTCTGGTCTATGTTGCTCTCCCAACTCTAAGACAATATTTTGGGAAGGCTCATTTTGCTGTAATTACAGAGATATTTGTTGTGTAGTCAATTAATTGCATATTAATTTATTTACTTGAAATTTACAAAAAGATATAAATTCTTGTTGACTTTTAAGTTCCTTAAATAATACTTAAATACTTATTACGTAACATTTTAACTCTACTTTTTTATATGAAAAATTACACAATGATTACAAAGAAGTAATTTATTGTTTCAAAATTGCACTTATATTTTTTTCATATGATTATTTTTTTATTAAAAATGCTTCTTACGGTATTTGTTCTATTATCTATATTTATAAATTTATGTGTGCACGCGTGTATAAACAATATGACACTAAAATAATCATAATAGAAAAAAAAAACCAGAAGCGGAAAATTTGACACTCGAAAATTATGAGTGATGATAGTTTGCCCCTCGTAAAGATATTTTTGAAATTCGTTTTAACTTTTTCAAAAATTTAATTTTAAAGCGATTCTTCATAAATCTGTCGATATGATGACATCACATCAATCTTTGAAAGCAATAAATCATTCTTCATGTAGTTTTTTTTCTTTGAAATTGTTATATATCTTTATTATCATTATGTTTTTTGCTGTTTTTATTCACTTACTTTCTTTAAGACAAAATTAAAATAATTTTCGACTAAATCATCTCGTTAAAAAGTATTTTTTCAAGAGTGTCATTTTAGTCCTATAACACGATTTGTGCTTACAATTTTGCTTTTGCGTTTTTGATACAATTCGGTAGAAGTCAAACCGTTTTAGTCTTTTTCAGTAATTCTTAACTAAATCTATGAGAAGTTTTACAACTATTTGATGAAACAAATCCACACAGCATCTTGATATATACAGTGGTGGCCAAAATTGGGGACACTTTTGAAAATTGTTATGTTTTTTAAGTTTGCATGCTTATAGAAAATGTTACGTTGCACAAAATGCAAACTCTATTCTATCATTTTAAAGATAATTTAATACTGAATTCAATAAAAAAAATCAAATATTCGTAATGCAAAAAAAGTCCTGCTGCTTAGTGGGGTAGCCTTTTTTTTATTACAGCTTCACATCGATGTTCCATTGAGCTGAAAATAGTTTTAAGCTCTTTTTTCTTTATTACATGATGCCAGGAAACAATTATAGTTTTAAATAGTTCCCTTTTATTTCATGGGTACCTTATTCGGACAAGAGTTTTGAAACGGTGCCACATGTTTTCGATAGAATTGAGGTCAGAACTATTTTCTGGCCAGGGAAATAATTCAGTGATTTTAGAAAGATACCAGTCTTTCGATTACTGTAATGTGTAGCAAGGAGCAGAATGTTGCTGAAAAATAAATGAAGCATTGTTGGTAAATAGATTCCTGATGGAAGGTAGAAGTTTGGGTTCTAGAATGGTTTCAACGTATTTTCTGGCATTCAGCGTCCCATAGATGATATGAAGGCGACCCTCACCCTATGCTGATATGCATGGCCAAATTATTAAACCATGTGGGTACTTCACAGCTGCCTGAATGCAGTCAGGATATAGCATTATTCATATTCTACGTCTTACATATTTTCGGCCATCACTACCGAATTACGATATCTTAGTTCATTGCTCCATATAACTTGTGACCACTAATCATTTGTCCAATTAATATGTTCCTCTGACTACTGTAGTCTTTTTCAGCACTGCTATAAAATGAGATAAGGCTTTTCGTGGATTTTTCGTTCTATTTCATAATCTAACATCTGCTAATCTTCTCCAGATTATTTTTGATCCGACAGAAATACCACCATCATTCGGACAACTTCTGATGGCCGGGGATGGCATTCTTTTATCTTGGAGACATAGTACTTTTGGTCTTTTTTCATTATCAGATGTAGTGCACCTTTTTCCTGCTTTGTTTTTCATTACATTTTTCTCCTGATTTCTTAAACAAAACTTTCAGTCTCCAGATGTAGTCACTGACCTTTCTTGCAGCTTTAACATAGGAAAGACCACGCTCTCATCACACATCTCTTTCTAGGTTGTCAGTCTACTCTTTTATTTGATGTCATAGCTTCTTGACCAAATATCATTGTTGTCCTGGTCAGCAAACAGTCATGACCTAAATCCTATCAAAAACTTGTAGCACCGTTTGATAATTATTATCCGAATGAGGTCCCCATAAAATAAAGGGGAATAAATTGAGGCTATAATTGTTTCCTGCCATCTTGTAATAAAGAAAGAGCATAAAACTATTTTCAGCTCAATGAAACATCGCTGTGAAGCTGTAATAAAAAGTACAAAGGTTTCCCCACAAAGTATTGATAACTCACTGTTATCACCAGTATCTAATGTATATCGATAGTTATTTCAAGATAGTTTTCTTTGCGTTCCAAATATTTGAGAATTTTGTTTTTTGTATTGAATTCAATATTAAACTCTCTCTAAAATGACATTCATATCTTTGCATTGCATTTTGTGCAACGTAGCATTTTCTATAAGTATATAAATGTAAAAAACGTAAGAATTTTCAAAAGTGTCCACAACTTTGGCCACCACTGTATATATATATATATATATATATATATATATATATATATATATATATATATTATATATACACTGGTGTGCAAAAATTAAGGACGAAGTCGAAAAATTAGCATATCAGCTGAACGAAGAGGCAGAGCGGACAGAAAGACCAATCAGGAGATTAAGTGAGGTGATGTACGGTAGCACATGCGCAGATATGCAGGTAGACGTAATGGGGGAGTGTCTGAGTAGTAAAGCATGTTGTCGGTGTAAGATTATTATTTCTGGCAAAGAGATTGCACACCGTATAGCAGTTAAAATCACACCGAGTTGCTGCCTCAGCGAGAAATGGCGAATTATCAATCTGTTAGACGACATCTGGATGCTTTTACCCGAGGTCGAATCATTGGGAAGTTGGAGGAAGGTCGCAGTGTGACAAGTGTGGCTGCAGAGTTCGGAATTGCTCACAGCATCGTTTCACGACTTTGGAGACAATTTCAAACTACAGGAACAACTATCCGGGGGTTCAGTAGTGGTCGTCCACGAGGAACCACACCCGCAAATGACCGGTATATTGCCTTACAGGCCAGAAGAAACAGGTGGCAGACAGCGGGAGAAATCGCTAGACACACGACACAGGCGACTGGACGACCGATATCGCGTTTTACCGTGGCCAGAAGACTGCACGGTGGTGGTCTGTTTGCACGACGCCCTGTACGGTGTGTACCTCTAACGCCTGCCCATCGGAGAAGGCGTTCTCTGTGGTGCCGGGAACACCGGAATTGGAGAGACAATGAATGGGGACGAGTACTCTTTACAGATGAGAGCAGATTCAGTCTGAGTAGCGATTCTCTTCGCATACTCATCTGGAGAGAGCGGGGAAGCCGCAATCATCCCTCGAACATCATTGAAAGGGACAGGTATGGAGGAGGCGGTGTTCTCGTTTGGGGAGGCATCATGCTTAGTAGTCGTACAGACCTTCACATCTTCGACGCAGGTTCAGTCAACGGGACCCGTTATTGTAACGAGATTCTTCTTCCATATGTGCGTCTTTTTAGAGGCGCTATGGGTCCGCAGTTCCTTTTCATGAACGACAATGCACCATGTCATCGCACAGTAGCTGCCGAACAGCTCTTAGAGAGTGAGGATATTGAACGTATGGATTGGCCGGCACAATCTCCGGATCTCAATCCCATCGAGCATGTATGGGATTTTCTAGGCAGACGCTTGGCAGCTCGTACCTTACCACCAGTAACGATTCCGGAGCTTCGATTGGCGCTGCAAGACGAATGGGCAGCAATGCCTCAACAACTCATTGACACCCTCATTCTCAGCATGGGCAGACGCTGTGAAACCTGCCTAGCAGTCAGGGGAGATCATATCCCCTACTAAAGACCGGATATTTCTTGCTGGACACCCATCACAGGGATGTTTCGGCCTTCAGTCGCATTGCGCTCCATGCTACTTTTTCAATAAAGCTTCTTTTTATCCCTCTGATTTCTCTTTTAGTAAGTGTTGCTTACATTACTCATGTCCTTACGTATTGGGGATCTTACGGTATTAAATGTGTTGATTTGGAATGCTTTTGTACAAAGTTATATTGAAAAAACCGTCTCGTCCTTAATTTTTGCACACTAGTGTATATAGCGGAAGAGATGGGGAGCATATTTTCAATAAATTGTTCAATTATTAATTTAAAGCCTCATAATAAATTTAATTTTTAATTTAAAATGTGAGCTAATTTTTTCCAGGATATAAACATATTCAATATATACCCATTGTATGCAAACATATAGTATACTTAATAAAGGCATTACAAATAGATATTCATTGAGGTTAAAATTGATTCTCATATCAAGAAAAAAATGTTGATCTCTGACAAAATAATAGAATTATCTCTAAAGGATACTGGAATTTATCAGGGTTCAACTTATTTATGAAAGATCAAAAAACTTACATGTTTGTTTTCAAAGTATAAAAAAAATGTGATCGACAAAAAATAATATATATATTTGGATAGTTTAATCTTATTACAGGCAGCACATCACAGTATTTGTAAAGAAGCGGAAAATGAAAAAGGGGAAGTTATAGATTACCATTTTTCGAAGTTTCTTGAATACTTTTTCTTTCTTAAAATCTTTTAATGTCTTTACGAAGAGGAACACAAGAAAGATACGATTTTTTTTTCAGAAAAGAAAATATGTTTGTTTTTCTTATATCATGAATATAGATTTAAATAAACTTTTTTTATACATTCAGTATCATTTTTACCTATGAAATATATTTCAGAAGAGCGCACAGAAAACTTGTACAATATAATTATTAAATTACATTGAGAAATACAAAATTCAACTATTGGACGTAAAGTTTGTTTGATAAAATAGTTCGTCAAATTATGTTCGACAAAATATTTTTAATTATTCTGCGAATCAGTCGTATAAATTCTGTTTCATATTGAATAAGGTAAAAACAGCCTGTAATATTAGGTGATTCAGTGGTTTAAAGATATATCTGGAGATATTTCAATTTTTCGGGCTAAGTATTACTAAATCAACTGCCATTGACATATAATTACTTATAAAGGTATGTAATTTATTGACGACTCAATAAACTAATTCAAACGTACAAAAACACACCAATCACAGCCGTTCAATTGAAAAAATTTGTATTTAACAAGTAATTTCATAAGAATTTTGGTGAATTGTAAGGCTTTTTTTTAGAATTTTGCTGATTATTGAGGATTTTTTAAACAATGAATATAATTAAATGCAGGTAAATTTTCATCTAACAAACCATTTGCATTCGGGAACACATTGATAAATTGCGTTGTAGAAAATAACTGAATTCATTATCTATTAAATTTAATGTTAAATATTAAATTAAAAATTAATGTTATAAAATAAATACCAACTATTTTAAGTATTGAGAATTTTTTCCCCAGTCTTTCGGCATTTTACACCTTTAAAAAAGTTTAACCGATTGCTATCCCATACACTATAACCTGTGAATCAGCCAAATTTCCTTAGAGAAAAGTTTGAATTTTAGTTTCTATGAATGACATAAGGTCAACGCGTTTTTAACCTAAGAAACACTAGAAGGCAAAAGTACAGAGATTTTGAGTACCTTAATTTTATTTTACAATTATCAAGGTAAAAAAAAATTCTAAATTGGTTTTAAATTCGTTCTGGATATGTTAATGCTATCAACTACTATTTTAAATCTTGTAGGTTAAATTTTTTTAAAAAAAATCTCTGTCACAATCAATAACGATATTGCTCAGAATAATTTAAAAACAAAGACATTTTGCAGAAAATTGCTCTTAAAGAATGCAAAAACAGACTTCGCTTAGTTGAAAACACTTAAATTATATTTACACCAGTACGTTGTAGCAGAAACTTAATAAAATCTAAACAAACTAAAGCGATGAGTTGAACTTACATCCCTCCTCCCCCTAACATAAAATTCAAAAGAATTTAAGAAAAAAAGAAATAAATAATAACCTTTAAAAATCAGAAAAATATATACTAAAAACATAATTTTTAAAATTGTTAGATTGTGTTAAATCGTAACAAATATAATTTCACACAATATATCCATAAGTTTTAATATAGCATTCTAATAACAGACTGCTCCTTTTGCTAATCATTGCCGTAAGCCATTTTCTTTAGAAGAATCATTTTCATTGTCTATGTATAAGGTGTTTGAGAAAGCGAATCATTCTCTCATAATGGAACTATCAGATATACTACTTGAAATTTGACTGACGTGATTCTTTTGTTGAGTATAGATTCGTTAAGCACGGGTTTTGCAGAAATCGACTCCCTGAAGGGATTGCGGGGAAGTTATAAATTAAAAAAAATGTTTCCCGTTTTGAGAGATAGAGAAGATTGATAAACGAGGGGCATTCCGAAAATAAGTACACAAGAAAACTTTGTTGCCAAAGAAAAAATTGCATCATGACATAATAAACTTTACACCTTGCACAAAATTTTTCGACACAGCAATCACCGGCATCCAGTCATTTATCGCCGCACACAAAACAAGTTCAAGAAACAACTTTACTAAAACTCAGTGCCTTGTGATGCAAGTCATTGTTGCATAGCCTTCTCCATCTCAGCACTGACTTTTGAGGATTTTGTCCTTCCCTGGTGAACTTGGGTACTTCCACTATGACTATAACTTGGGGATTATAACTTGATGTACATACACTATGGCCTGTACTTTAGCAATATTGTTTTCATTTGAAGATCCAAAGGGAAATGAATTTACAGATCTCTTGGAAATGAGCATGCCGTTTGGCTTGCAAAGGCTGCAACCAAGCGTAAAATTGACATTGCCGTTAATATTCCTAAATCATTTTACAAGAAGATTATGTAAGAAAGGAAAGTGAAGTCTTGCAACCGAGAATCTCTCATTTCAAACAAAGGGAGCTTAATAACGAAATTTTTTTCAACAATTAATAAGAGATTGTCATGCTATCATTTTTTATACTAATCACAAAATATCCCGATTTCTTACTGGTCAAGGTAACTTTAAAAGCTACTTGAACAAATTTAGTTTAGTTCCGTCATCTTCCTGTGATTGTAATATTCGTGGCGAAGAAAATGTAGAACATGCGATCCTTCTGTGTTCCAAATTTGTCAGAGAACGAAAGATCCTAAGACTGGCTTTCAAGAGTTTTCATATAAAATGGCCTCTGAATCATCACCAACTACTTTCCACCAGAAGTGCTTTTAATAAGTTCTGTGAATTTGTTGTAAATATTTGTAATGCTTCATAACCTCAAAAAAATTTCTCCTTCTTTCCTTTGTAATGTGTGATTAATACTTACTTCTGGGATACTTTGTGGTGCATGCTGTTTTATAATTGTTTTCAATAAAAAAAGGGAGAAAATTATTTTTTTACCTTTCTTCTCTGAACATGCAACACTAGCAATCAGCCATTTGACGAGACATGGCCTCTTCACCATACGCTGTTTGAGGGCGTTTATGAATGGCGGAAACACTAATCCTTTGTGCCCATTCGTACCAGATAACAGCACGAATTTTATTGAAGTCCACGTTGTCAGCACACATCTGTCTGTCGTCACTATTTGTACTCGAACTACCTCGATCATGCCTTTTTGCTGCTACTCTCTCGTCTTTGGTACTCTGCGCATGCGTTATTCTTCTGAAGCTGAAGCTCTTGTTTAACCAGCATCGGATTTTTTTTTATGTGTAACATCTTTCCTCTCGATTGCTGGAGATTTATGCGAGTGATTTTGTGAAAAGGGACGGAAATGCGTAACAGGAAGTTGGGGAAGCGTGCGCTATTCAGTGAAGTTCTGTTTTTCTCCTTCATTCGGGAGGGGCTCCGCCCCCATCCCCCAGCCCCTGCGGTCTAGACTGTGGGATCTTTGTTTTTGTTTTCTCCCTTTAGGATCAGAGAAGAAGCTAAGTCCTTTAGGCAGAGACATGATCAGACAATTACGAACGTGTTTCGATACCTGACATCGATTGCTGCGTACAATTTAAACGACCGGGTCACAGAGCAGCTGATATTGCGATCTATCGAAAACAGAACAAACAGCTCGACATATGGATATTACTTATCGTTAAACAAGTGGACTGGGTATTGTTAGTCAAGATATTGGGGACATATGTACGGCAAAATGCTTATTTGAAAATGGATAAACAGTGATTTCGGTGGTCGTATACATTTCTCCGAATCAAACGGTTCAAAAAAATTAAAGATTTCCTGCATTTTTTACTTTTACCATATGTAGAAAGGTGATTCTGCTCTTTAAATAACGTTTCCCGTGATTTTGAGTGGTGATTTTAAAGTTAACTTCAGTTTGCTAGAAGCCGAGCCACTCATAGCTTTTTTGAATGATGAACTCAAGCTCGAAATGAACACAAATCGAAATGTTTCGACAACTAACAGTGGTACTGTTATTGACGCTATTTTTCAACGGTTTTTAAATACTTTGAAAACACAAATATATGCGCCATATTTTAGTTATCATAATATATCCTTACCGCTCTTCCCTAAATTGAACAAGAATAATTATTTTTGATAAAAAGTTGCATTACTCTTTGTGTTAATTAAAAAAAGTTTTCATTAAAGATATAATTATTCCATAGAAAATTATTTCCAATCATACTCGATTCATTTTTTTCAGGATTTATGTTGCTATTGCGAATTTACCATGATAACATGTCAGATGTTACACATCTTATGCGACTACTGTAAGGCTCGTTTTTTCCTATGGTGATTATTTTTTCACCTGGTATGCTATCTTAACTTTCAGAAAAAATGGCAAAATTTACTTTCGGAATGACCCTCGTTTTAAAAGAAACTTTATTAATTATTGCTTTATGGCTCTTATCTAACAGCTCTTTTATTCTCTTTAACCTTCAGTTATATTAACGGACATTTTCTTTAATATTTCACCATATTTCTTAAAAATATATATTCAAAGGTAATAGATAAATAAATGCTTCTTAAACATCGACAAATAAAAAAAAAGATTTTTTTCGCTTTACTTTAAAAAGAAATGAAAACATTTAGCGAAAGGGAACAACAAGAAAATTGATTCATTTTTATTTGAAATTAGATAACAAGAGCTTCTTTTGTTACGTTAAAATAATGCATCATATTTTATTCTCAATTAATATAAATATTTTAATTGGTATTTTAAATTAACCTTATGCATTTACAATTCAGTATTTTTAATTTAATTTCAATCAGTATTATTCATTAAAAGATAACAATACACTTTTTATTTTAATGTTAAAAAAAAAATCCGCCATAATCAATCATACTAACCTATGCTTGAGTCTTAATATTCTAATTCATCATGTTTTAGGTATTTTTCCAGGTTGCGCATCAAGCATAATAATACCAGTAGCGTAACGTACATCCCTGCTACCCCCGCATCGTGGAGAGCCCAAGCTTCTAGGAGGCCCAAAGCCTGACTAATGCGAAGTGCGAATAATCTTCGTTTTAAGCCATTGAATAACACTTATTAATTTGTGCAGGTAAAGTATTTTATGAAGTTTAAAATTTTTTTAATAAATACAGACGAGTAAATTTTATTTAATTTTGGCTCAAATTGCAGAATTGGAAAACATTTCAATAAAAAAATACATAAATACACATTATCAAAGTTCCTTTGCGTCCAAAATGTATTCAACACTTTTGAAATTTATAAAATTATTTAGGAGTGCGAATTACTTTCTAATATTTGCACTAAAATTTTTTAAAAAAATTTACAAAAAATACGTATTATTATTGATAACAAGAAGATAATTTTCCAGTTACAAAAAAGTCTGCCCACTATCATTGTGTGATTACATTTCTTTATGTAAACCTTTCTAGTTTTAATAACTGCAACTGACTGTCTCATGCAGCACAGAAGCTTTCTGTAGTGACTACTCAAGTTAGGCCAAGAGAGGGAAGTATGTGGTCGATATTAAATACCATCCATGTTCCTTGTCCTCAATTTTTGTTAATGATATTTGTTGTCTTTGTGTACACAAACTAAATTAATAAATAATTGCTACACTTAAAAGAGACTCATTGAACTCAACCTCGAATTCACCATATTTATTATAATCTTTAACACCCAACGCGTTACATTTATATATTTTTACTGAAAACGAGAATATATTAATTAAGATAAAAAGAAGGAGATGTATTGGCAAGTCATTTTTATACCTGGGAGAAGTAGCACATCCTGTCTGAGGACTGTTTCCACCCCTTGGAGAAGTATTCTGCGAATCCGTCGGGTGCCGAAAGCTGGTGCTACGTTTCCTGGAAGGTTCTGGTTCAAGGGTTGGTAGTCCAGTAGCCGAAGTGGTTGTAGTCCATGTGCTGGTTGACATGCGTCGTAGAATACTCGGTGGTAAATTCCGGCGCAATCGCTAAAACAAAATTATATTTCTCCTTAGATCACAACAGAGTTAATTTAATAATTAATATCAATATTTAAGAACTGAATTTTTTGGAATAATTTTTAATTCGTAATAGAACGCAAGAAATAAAATTTTAAATTTTCGAACAATATTTAAAAAAAAAAATAATAAGTGTTTGTAACTTTTCCTGGGTTTTTCAATTAACCCTCAAGAGGAAATTACTTCCTATGCATTGTTTGAATTGAGAAAGTCTTTCTGTAAAGGAACTGCGATGCATGGAAATTAGAGATACTACTTAAAATTAAGCGGATGAAATTCTTGTAGCATTATATTCTGAATTGTCAACGTATCTGGGCACAGGACTTGAAACCTTGTTGTCCGAGCTCAGAGAAGATAGCCATGCTTCCGTATTTCTTCATATAGGCTTGTTAAGTATTTTTAATTTTTGCTACTACATTGATTAGGGCTATAACTTACACCCATTAGCTATTTGCAAACTTATTATACTTGGAATTAATAGGAATAAAGCCTGTTGTGTATGTTTTTAGAGATGTATCTTTATTTGGTTAACCCTACCAATAATGCGAGCCGTCGTTCTCTACTAAGTGTTATTTTTTAATAAAAGCTACAGCAACTGTTAAAAAGAAGTTTTATGAAAACTTCACTATAAAATTATCATACACATACAAGTTATTTCTTATATGAATTCTTTAAGGGCATTTCGTCTACCAATCATGATTGAGATCTAAATTAGACTCAAAACTATTTCAGATATCAAGATGTTTAAATCTTAATACAATATTCTAAGTTTATTAACAAATGAGGAATAAGAATGTATAGTAATGAATAGATTATTTCTGGCCCGATCAAATATTTTCTTACAATGTACGAGGGTTGATCAGAAAAAAAGGTTACAAGTCGAATAAAGAAATATTTATTTACAATAGACAGAAAATACAAAAAGGAAATTAGAGGTATAAGTGCTTAGCACATTTTGACATAATCACCAAGTCTATTTAGGCATTTATCAGAACGCAGAACCAACTTATTTAACCCGTTTTGGTACAAATTAGGTCCCTGTTTATTGAGCCAGGTCTCGACGGATGTTTTCACAGCACTGTCTTGGAATATCACGGCACATATGCTGCACGCTACCATAGCTCAGTCCAATCTCTAACGAGATCTCACTCAGACCCATCGATCATTTTGAATCATTTCTTCAATTCATGCCACATTGATTTCTGTCGTTGAAGAGCTTGGCCGGCCACTCCCTGCCATATTGCGGTTTTCTACATCCTGTCTGCCTGATAGAAAAGAGTGACACCATTTCGCTATATGTTGTCTGCTCATTTCATCTTCACCATAAACTTCTCCGATTTGACTGTGAATGTAAGATGCAGTCCAGAAAAATCGAATCACGGCTCGCACTTCCAAACGAGACCAACTTCTTAAGCTCTTGCAATTACAATCATCCTGAACCATCTGGGAACTTTCACTACCTACCTACAAACTAGCTTTTTTTCTGGTCATCCCTCGTAGATAGCCTCCCAATCTAATCTTACAATACTTTTATACAGAAAAGTTGAATATTTTTAAATTTATTTTTTAACGTTTTTTTATTCCATAACTTAGGATTATATAGAATCTATCCCAATCGTCCTTTACATAATTTTGAGCAAGGTCTGAATTCAACTTTCGTTCTTCACTTGGTTCACTGGCATACAAGTGGCTACCATTAGCATGCATCTTTTTTTAATTTATAATAACATTTTGTATCAAATTTATATTAAGTAAGAGGACAGACTTCAATTAAAAATATTACACATATTTTGCAAGATTCAGGACCTTTTTAAAGTTTTCTTATCACGGGATTGTGCAGATTGTGCCCAAAAGTTTCTACATAATTTCGAATTTCACAGATTTATTTCAGAACCTATTTTTGGGAACAGAAAACTTAGAAAGAGAAAAACAAACTTAATAAAAAAATGTTAATGTTTTATATGTACCGATAAAAAATAACTATAAAATCCATCAGTCGAACCATTTTTGTGTGAACAACTTTTTCAGTCAAATCTATCAACAAGAAAAAAAAATGGGAACATTAATTATCTGACTATGTTCGGAGACCTTTTTTTTTAATTTTCTAAAATTCCCTAATAGTTTTACATTTTTAATTTCTCTTCCAGACACATAATAAAAAACGCAGTTATAAATAACATATATACATAGCAATTTACAAAAAATGGAAATTTTATAGAAATTGTAATTTAACTTTGAAATTTTTTCAAATGTTCTCCTTCTTTAAAAAAATAATTTTCATTTTCCAAAAAAAAAATGCTGCTACACACTGAGGACTGAAAAAAAAAGGCAATTGCAGAAGTTGAAACTGTTCCCAATCAATAAAATAGTAAAACAAATATCAGAAATTATTTTTAAATTCATAATGGAATGAAATTGCGAAAATTAGCAGTAAAAATCGTATTAGGAGTATTTACTATTGTTTTGGTATTTTTTTCAAAATTCATATGCAAATATTAGAAAGCAAAACAAAATGTTATCCTCAATTTGATTTCTTCAGCTACTTTTTTAATTATTTTTTTTTGTTACGTCATTCGAACAAATATAAAAAAAGCAGTAACTTATATAATATATAATTTTGATAGTGTTTCAGTGGAGCTTTTTATTAGATATAAAAATCTATACTATCTTTCTAAAAGTCACATAATATCTAGACAACCTTTGATCATAATAAGTATGTACCTCTTTGTTCTAACCTAAAACGAAGGCAGTACCTTAAAATTAATATTTCGTTACTTTAGAGAGATTCCTTTTACTTTATTATGCAAAGCAGGGTACTCAGAATATTTAATCTCATTAATTTCTGTTCACTTCGTCTTTCAGATATTCAAATGCTGCAGCTAATGTACATCGATGATGCTCTCAAGCATTAAAGTTCTGATGAAAAGGAATAAAAAAGTGACACACTTTAACATGCATTGTTCTCAAAAACGTATAAATTAGATAAATATATATATTTGACGGTACTCAATAATAAATTTCTTATCTTTTCCTTTATTCTTAGTATTTTATATAATAGAGGAGGAAGTGCCTTTGGGTAAACCAACAAATTATTTCCTGTTAGTAATATATACCTGTTCTTCTAATAATTTAGTTAACTCAAAACAAATTTGTGGGTTCGTTGGCTTAGAAGTAGCATGTCCACTTCGTAAGCCTAAGGTTTCGGGTTCGATCCTGGCAGGTGTTGATAGATTTCCTGGATGCAAAAACCGTAGGCACACAAGTCATAGGATTATGTGGCATGTCAAAGATCCTCTGAGTATGGTTTTGGCTATGGTACTCTAGTTAAAATTAAAACACAGAAATATTTAGCACCCAACGAGAGCTCGAATTAAAATTAATTCAAGTATCCAAATTTGATAGCGAAATCCACCACTAGATGGTGCTACTATGAAATGGTTTTTCCAGTTGGAGACTTGCCGTGTCTTCAAAGGCTTAGTTGCCAATATGCAGCCAATTAGGGGGGGGGGGACTTTATACAAATTGCAATAAAGCAATTACCTGAGACCTTTACCTTATTTTTTTACCATGTTTTTTTTTTATATTAGAGTAAAACAAAGTTGAGGTTTTCGTTAACGTAATAGATCAAAATGTGTAAATATCGATGTTGAGAATGTCAGAATCAGTATTATTTATATGCACAAAAAATTAATTTTATACATTATTTTTTAAAATTTTACTCGTCCAATAACAGAAAGATTCGTTGTTTTTGAATATGACACAAAACAAAATGTAGGAAATGTACCATTAATGAATATTTACACCAAGGGTGGCCAACCCGCGGCACGCGTGCCTCAGTGTGCCACGGCAGATTGTGAGAGTGGCACGCGAAGACTTATTGAAAAATTAAACAATTTGAAAATATAATAATAAATACTAATTTTTTTTACTGTTTTATTGAAAGGGACTGGTTTCAGACAAAATAAAACATCAAAGTCTATTTTAAATACATTTAAATAAAAATAGAAAATTATATAGTGTAACCAACCCTCCTTCATTGTTGTGTGTTTTGGTTTTCCGAAGGAAGTGCATTCGTGAGATTCTAGAATTTGAGGGAGTATCTTTTAAAGTATCTGGAAGAAAACAATGAACTGCCTAGTGAGTGCTTGCTACTCTAGAATGAAGATAGGCTTTGAGATTTAGGTTTTATTACCGATACTACGAGACATTTAAATAATTTAAATTTAAGATTAGAAGGAAAAAATTGTTCTTTTCCAATCCTGATTGATCTTATATCTTCGTTTGTGGATACACTTTGTCTTTTTTTTTGTCTCGATTTTGGAGGAACAAAAGAGAAACAGATGTACATCTAGAACAATCCAATTCTGTTAGCATCTTCAAAAACTGATCGTAATGTAGATGACTCACAGTAAAAAAATCTACGAAATAATAAAAACCACACTAAGAAAGTACTGGCTGTTTAATAATTATTTAGAATTAAATTTTTCTGATTACTCATTTTTATGTTATATACGTAGTCTAATTCATTGAAACTGAAAAGAAACTTTTAACAATAAAACTTAAGTTCGTGCTTTTGTCTTACTTATTATATTATTTTTAAATTTCCACTACTTAGACTTGCATAAAACATATGCTTTTATTTGCGTAAAAATTAGCCTATAAGTATACCATAATATAAGCCTAACATAATAATCCTATAAGTAACATTTTTTCTCCTTTTCATATTCTTTTGTTTGTTGTAAAAGTTTAAAGAGGCACGCATAACTTTTTTTTATTAGATAGTGACACTCTTCCCAAAAAGGTTGGCCACCCCTGATTTACACAAAATAAATCCAAGTAAAGTGGTATGAAATAATATTTATTCGTTACTATTTATTCATTTGTGAATTAGTACTCATAACAGTTAATAACCATAACTAATCACACATGAATATATTCTACTTTAACCAGAAAATAACCATTAATTTAAATTATAAATTAGAGTATAAATATATTGTTTCATTATTTCAAGAGTATTAAAAGTCGTTATCGATATGTCTAAGATTAATAATTATTAGGTTGAGAAAAAAATTTATAATTGATGCTGTTGATTGATTGATTGTTTATTAACGTCATATTTCGTGGCTATACTAGAACTTAAAATGGGCGAGCGAGGCTAACAGGCAAAGAGCAGCAATGATATTCGAAATCATATCATTTAGTAGGAAATAATATGTTATATTTTTATTTAAGTTACTACGTTTCAACAATCTCTTGGATATAATAATGATTAAAATAAAATATAGGGTGCAAGACTGAATTGGTCCTTTTTAGTTGGTAACTATTTTATTCCGGCCACACTTTTTGCTACTCTAACGATCGTAATCCTTAGATAACTATTAAAATAGTTTGTGAGCCTTTTTTGAAAGTCGTCAAAAATTTGAAAATAGTCAACCAATACAACCTATACTTCATTTTAATCCACAGTGACTATATTCGTTTTTAATAGAAAAAAGTGAGGTATTCAAAATTTAGAAAGCACAACTTTAGTTAAAATGTTTCTCTCTTTTTCAGAGTTTTTGAATATTTCATCAGTTACCAATGATTAATATGATATTATATTTTGAGTGTCAAGTTTTATAAGTACATAAATATATTAAATAGTTTTATTTTATTTCAGATTTAGTTATGTAATAATATAAACATAAAATATTGATACTTTAATAAATTATATTGGAAATCTCCATTTTGTTATGGATTGAAACAGATTCAAAATGTAACGTTCGAAAAAACAACCCCAACAATATATCTTCAAATTTTCCTAAAAAATCTTTGAAAGAATTGAACGAATGAAAGAACAGCATACACACTTATTCGGAGTCAATTCTTTTCAATTCTATTCTTGTTAGGTTGAGAAAATATATATTTTAAAATGCTCTAACTCTAAAAACTAAATATAGCCACACAGACAGTCCTTTTTTTTTGGTAACGAATAAAACACTTGAAGCAAATGTATATCTCGAAGTGGTTTTATTTTTAACTATTTGTATACACAAAATTACTTATTTTCTCGAATAAAATGTCGACTAATTGCTATTTTTTTCTTCTTTAAAAGAATTTAGTACAAATATACCTCCCGAATAGTGCATACAAATAAAAAACGAATTGTTTATTATAATTAAAAATTTAAAATATTGACAAACAGCCAATCTGTGTTAACAAAGACATCTTTTCATTTTTGATAAAAAAAATAATTCAATTTTTGAACTACTTTACATAATTGTATTTTTCGCTTAAAATATATCTCTTTCTGTAAACATTTTCAAATTAATATTAGTTAGTAAAAATTGGTCTCAAATGAGTTAAAGGCTCAATGTGTGTGTGTGTGAAATATAAGCAAAAAAAGTAAAGCGGAAGAAAATGCTAATTACTAAGGTATATATATATATACATAAACAGATTTTAAAAATTCCTTAAATGTAATATTCGGAAAATTATTACTAGTAAATGCATATTTTTAACCGAATAAAATGCAGGCAATAGCTTAAGCTTCAGAGGTGTAGTCTTAATATTAATTAGAACAACATACTTGATTTTAAAAGATAAGCTATTAAAACACAGTGGGCACAGAACAGATTTTTGTAAAATAAAAAGGAGCGATTGTATGAATCTCGAAAAACAATATTTACCATGGAACTTAGCAGAGGGATCGTGATTGCCAAGATGTTGAGGATATGAGCTTCAAAGCAGAACGGATTTGGTCTGCATTCATGAAGCACTAAAGATTCACAGTTGAAAGCATATAAACATTAAAATTCTCAATTGAAATCAAGGTAGCAGAAAAGAGCGACTTAGAAACAAGATGAACAAGCACAAATTGTCGCTTTTGACGTGACGTGTTGTCACTACTGACTATTTCTTCTTTTTTGGATAGAGAAGAAGTACATCACCGTCTACCTACTGAGCATATACATATTTCCATTGAGAAACAGCAGCATTGACAGTTACTGTTAATATGCGATCAAGGTTCCATAGAAAACAAAGTCAGCGTTGTTCGCTAGAAATGGCGCATGCTCAATCCTGGATTAATACTGTGACAACATCTTCCGGACACCTTCGTAGAAGCTATGAAAGATTGATTACATATACGTGAAATTGCCAAAAATTTTGGACGAGAAACATAATGACCTTCTAAGCCATTCTACCTTCACCAGTGTCGATTAGAGCAGAAGACTGTATGAAAGTGGACCTCAATCGTCCACGAAATGTGCGAACGTCAAAAATGGAGAAACTCGTCTTAGATTTCACTCAGATCTTGGAATGAACACATCTGGTCTACAGTTTTACCCACTTAATTGTCTCACGTAAATAATAGGAGAAATTGTCCGTTAATGTGTGAACGGTGATAGTCCTTTACCCGTTTTTAAATCGTTTGACAGGTAAAGAGTAGTTCTTACTGTAACAAATGCTTCCTCGATTATTGCAGCCTATTCCGTTCATTACATATATGTTCTCCTGATCACAGTTCTTACATGATGGAGCTCCAGCTCATTCTTCCACTGTGGTCCGACAACACGGAAGATCTCGTAGCGTTAATTGTCACATGCAGTAGCCAGATAAAAACGACACCAAGAGTCCTTGAAAGGGTGCGACCGTCATTCATTCGCCGATGTTAATTATGTAACGCTACTACAATGAGTGTTTTCTTTGGACCTTTTTCTGTTGTCAATAGATGAGTTGTGCAATTTATGATTTTTCATTACCGATCCGTTTTTTCACAGTTGACAGTTCGATTTGACCATCTTTATTAATGCTTCTGCTCAGAGACTTTAGGTTGCAGAGTAAATATTGTTCATATTGATGTGTATAATCATCTCCTTCAATTTTGTCGAAAACTTTTTTTGAGAATACTCTGTAAATTTTTCAATATATATATATTACCTTTAACTTTAATATCTCTCTTACAATTTTTCTTAAAATTACGAGGTCCGTCACCAATAACCTAGCGTTGTTTTAGAATGCGACGTTAATGAAAATCAAATCAAATCAGATAGCTTTTTTTAAATCTAAAAATGAAATAAAATCAGTTTAAATTTTAAAAAAAACCAAAAAAGGTATTAATAATTTCATGATAGGTAGAAGAAGTTTTATTTTAAGGCTTTCAATTTTTCTGGAGTATTTATATACATCAGTGATTCGTTTTCGATCGTAAACTTTCGCCCCCCCCTCCCTTAGTATCAGTCCAACATCGTGGACCCCCAAAAATTTGAATATCCCTCCATAGATGCAATTGTTATTGTATTGACACGCTATAAATTCAGTTCTAATGTGTGTTCACATGTGTTTCTAATTTTCTTGGAATGTATTAAATTGCATTAATGACTATGTATTTGCAAACGATTAAAGAACCTTAATTAATATTCTTGATCGAAATACGTGTTCTAGTAAAGTTTTTTCATTGGAGGCAATTTAATGAGATAACCTAGGATGGCACATGTTTCAATTTTTCCATGAGTTGTTTCAGAGTCTGTAAAAGAGGAAAATCTTAACATTAAACGAGGGACCTTCGCGGACCCCATGAAAGGCTGGGGACCCCCGGGGGTCGGCGGACCACAGTTCAAGAATGGCTGATAAACATAATAAACTTATAACGTTTCTAGACGCAAAATCTATCATTACAAAAGTTACAGATGCATATATGTCAGAGAAAAAATTTTTAGTGGCAAAATAAAAATTCATAATAATTTGATTAATCAATTGAAAGTGACAATTACATTAAGAATTAATAACAAAAGGCTACACTCATTTTAACTTCAAAAATTCAGAGTAATATAAATTTTTATTCGAAATTATTAAATATATTTTCTATCTACTTTTTCTTTCGGTGTTATGGTGAGCGTAACTTTCGTGATTTAATTATAATAATTGGTACATAATTATAGTAATTTAACTGTAAATTTTAAGCGAGGAAAATGTGTTGTGCAGAACGGTCTTATAATGCCTAGATAGATAGATGATCATGAAGATTGCTTCTAAATCCAGTTTTTGATTTGCTTCTTAAACAGTGAGTTCCTCGGCATAATTTTTTGATTGAGTATGGTGTACAAAATTGCATGTAAATGGAAACTAGTTTTATAACAAAATGTATTTATTAAATAAACAAAATTGAAAAGTGTTTTACATTCACCACTTTTAAAGCATGTTTTTTCACGTATATGTTTCGGTATTCAAGCAAGTCACCTTCTCATTCGCATTTAGAAGTAGTATATTTCGTTCATCCAAAGATTATTGAAAATAATTTTTTCAAGTCTGCTTGAATGGTGTTTTTTTCCGTTTTTGAATTTTAAATTTTAATTAACAAAGTAAAGTTCCCTGGAATGTTTACTCATGATTCAAGTATTTTTTGTTCCGCGAGGAATTTTTCATCTATCACAACGAACAATAGATATTTTTTAATTCTGAGGAACAAAACATCCTCGTTAAATTAAGGATGCATTTTATGTTATTATTAAAATTCGAGCTAGCTGTTTTGTATAAAGCATAGGTCAATAATAGATATGAATTGAAGGATTTAATAATTCTTAATATAATGGATTTCTGAAAACATGAATACATCTCTTTTCTCACAAAAGCATCTAATTTAAAGAATAATACCTACGATTGCCTCTCATTTTTTCAGAGATATGATTTTCTATTGAGCACTTTTTCATTTAATCATAGTTTATTTTTACGGACAATAACAGGAAATGAAAAAGTCACGATCAATACTAACGATCTTTGAAAGATGAATATAATAATTTTTAAAGAAGGAACAAAAAAAAAAAAGGAAGGAACTAAAGTCTTTGGAGATTGAAGTTATAAAATTTGAGAATGGAGATAACATAAAGAACAAAAATATACAAATAATCTTAATTCTTAAAAAAATGATAGAAAATTAAATAAATTTCCGACTTATCACAGAAAAAAAAATTGCATTAGAATAACAAATCCCAAGGGGGCAAAAAATATTTCAAATAGAACGAGAAATAAAAATAAATAATGATTTAAAAGCCTTCGTATTGTGCCTGAACGAAAAGCGGATTTGAAAACATTATATCTATATATATATTAATATATATATATATATATATATATAGCAGTAAATAAATTAAAAAGAAGACTAATAAATCCCAAGAATCTTAAGATCAGACCGGAAGAACCAAGAATATGGAACCATGGCAAACCAAAAAAGAGAAATGTAGCTAGAGTGGAAAACTATTATGATATCTCAAGCTGTCACTGGTTTAGGACAGTGAAACAGGATTAAACAAAGTTGTGAGATCTCAACCTTCTCCTTCAGCAGAAATTTTTTCGACACAATAGCTCCCAATATAAACTAAGGCAAAAGCCTAAAACCCACGTGGGTGAATATAACAGCAATAGAATAGAAATTGCAATATTAAATTACTATAGGAATCCGGAAGAAATAGACAAATATAAATATGTATAAACAAAAATATTTGCAAGAGAGGTTAATAATGAATATAACCATAATTAACAATAATGTAAATGAGCAAAGAAACTCTAATCTTACCCGATGTATACAGATTCCACAAGTGTACTGACTCAATGCATAAAAAAACACAGCAATACTAAGAATAAAGGCGCCATCTATATATATTTTCAGTAACTAAACTTAATATAAGAATATATTAAGAATATTATATACTATAGACTAAATATATTAAGAAATATAATAAGAAAATTATGTACTATAAACTAAATAGAATGTATACGTTAAATAAAAATAATTAAATAGCTATAACTTTGAAGACATATATTTATATATAAAATTAGCTGGATAGTTTTAGTCTAGGCAATATATATATATATATATATATATATATATAATCAAAATTTCTCTACAAGAGAGAGATGAATTAACATTATTAAAACTGAAAAAAATTTGTAATTGCAAGATAACCAGACATTAGAATTTAAAAGGAGATATGAAAAATTGAAATAACAGAGTTAAATATAAAAATATTAATAAATAACAAAGTTAAATATATATATATATATATATAGTAACATAAAATGAAAGAAATACATGGCATAATAAAATTGATAATACAAAATAATATCACTAACAAAGCTAGAAGATTTAAACCAGATTTAAAGAAACACACTTTAAAAATGATGGAAGAGTCTATTATAGAAGAATTAACTAAGCGTATGTATAACATGGAACAGAATTAGAACTTTAAAATGTAAGAAGCCAAAAGAGTCAATAGACTAAAATGAAAACCTGTTATGATTTCTAAAGCTGTTGCTGAATTAGGACCAGCAAAATTAGGGTTAAATATATTTTATGGATCCTACCTTCCCCTGTTCAGCAGAAATTTTATACATAACAGGAAAACATACCAATATTGAAAAGTTAGGCCTAAAACCAACCACGTGTAATTTGCAACCAAAAGAAAAATAAAATAAAAATAATAGAAAATATGAAAGGAAATGAATCCTAACAAAATACAAATAAAAATAATTTTGAAAAGGAATAATGAAGCAAAAACTTACATGAAAAAATGCAAATAACCGGAGAGCGGGAAAAACTGTACGTACGAGAACAATACGCTAAATGATCGTTAAAAATGACGTGTTAAGTTGGTAAAACCAGATGCAAAAATTAGTGGCGCCACCTGGATAGTTTTTTTTTTTGTAATTAAACAAAGCAAACTAAAACAAATTGAAAATAATAAAAAACAGAAGGAGAAAAAAACAAAGAATAATACTTAAACTTTGAAAAGGAGAATTAGAGAGATAATTTAGAAATATATTTAAAAATGAAGTTACTTGGATAGTTGTATTCCAAGCAATTATTGCGGAATAGCTTAAAATTATTTTGCTTAACATCATTATCTGTGACTAAATCGTTATTTCTTTTTATAAAATTTAAGATGATATTTCTAAAAATAGATAGAGAGAGAGATGTAGGTTACTTTCCCAAAAAGGCATTTTAATAATGTTAAAATCAAAAGAGTCTCTTTTATCAAAAATATTACTAATTAGTATATTATTCTTAACAATTAATTGTAGGTCTAAAAAGTTTGCAGAGTCATTATTATAATTGGTTTTTAATAATTTCAGATATTGGGGATAATATTTAAAACTAGGAACACAATTTACTATATTACTAAAAATGATTTTATATATATATATATGCGTGTGTGTGTGTAAATATTCTTTTAGAATAGATTTTCCTCTAAAATATCCATGCAGTGCTTATTTCCATTGTCTTTGCATATTCAAATTTGGCACAGCATCTATAGAATTTTGGCTATTTAGAATTTTGATAATTGCATCACTTTCTTTCTCGTTTGAAGCTTCTATTTTAAAGTCAATAGTTCTCCAGAAACAAGTTTATATTTCAAATACAAACATGCAGAATTTTTTAATATGCTTCTACATAACAGTTAACGTCAGAGAAAAGTTTCGGGATAGTAAAATATAACCAATCCAACAATTATAAGCGATAAGTTCATAAAAGTGACTGGCATCTGTTGAGAAAATAATGCATTAAATTAATGCTTTACGTAGACAACCAAACCAAGCAATAAATTTTTTTTTATATTTGATGATTTTTAACATTCATAAGGATTTTTAAATTCCGTGAAAATAAAATATAGCATACTATAATGAAGGCCATAACTTAGAATATTATAATCTCTTAATTATTGTTTTCTAGAGTAAAAGGAATAGACGCAATGAAAAAAAAATATTAAGTTCATTCACCTTAGCAAAATTCATATTTTCAAAATCTCTGGGTTTATTGATGGAATAAATGAAAATATTTTCCTTCACATTAAAACTAAAATGCAATTTAATGATGAAAAATACAGCAATATCTCAATATTGTATTACAACATACTTATTGTGAAGGCAACAGCTTTTCTATAATGAATATTTTTAATATATATACATCGCACGACTTGTTTTACAAAATAAAATCAAGAATTTAGTCAATCATTTCAGAAAATCATCTATAATTTTTTTTTATTTAAGAATTTTCTTGATTTCTTATATTTTTGATTTAAAATAATAAATTATTTTTAAACAAAACGTACGTTGTCGAAAAAAGATGAAATTACATAATTATTCTTTATAAAATATAATAAGATACATCAATTTTAAAACTAAACTTGCAAAAATATTTGAAACTTGAATTAGAAATCACTAAATAAAACTATTTTTCGGTAATCATTAGTATCACATACTACGTTAAGAAAATGATTTAAAAATAACGTTATATATATTTTTATTATTTTGCTAAAATATTATAATTAGAAGTTCATCAAATTGCAATTTTATAATCCCTAAAAATATACATATATATAAAACTATTCTTGATTTTAAATAAGACAAGTTGTATAAATGTCTATGGTAGCATTTTTTCTTCCTTGTTTTTTTTAAAAATTAATTAGAATCACAAAAATATTATACACATTATTTAATTTTGACCCGTCTTATTACATATATATATATTAGAGGAAAAGTTTTATTTCTCTCTTTATATATATAGCCAGATAATTGTGTATTTACTCAGCTCTTCTTAGGGTTAAAAACAACGAAAAAGAGCATTGCTTGAGAATCATTTCATTCCATTCTTATTCATCAGCAATTATGTGAAAATCATAAAATGAATCACAGGTGAGCTACATGTTCCATAACATTCAAAATTACATTATCGTTTATAATTGTTTCAGCTCATATATTTGTTTAAGTATTATTTTTATAAAAAGATGAGAAACAAAATAAAACTATTTTTCTCAAAGATTGAAATACTTTTTTCTTTTTAAAAATACATAAAATGTTAGGAAAATTTGGCTCATTTTAATGATATGCATATTTTACCATTTTAAAAATAACTTTTTTAAATATTTGAGGCAATTAAGATACATTTCATATTTAATTCATTTTTTATACATTGTTAAAAATCCACTTCAAGTTTTTTTCTGGTTAGTTCCATTTTTCTAGGGTATATATAATTTTTAAACTATTAATTTTTAAGTCCAATGCTTATTAATTATAATCCTCGAGTTAATTTGAAATGCAATATTAGTAGGGAATCAATCAATCGAATTACCCTTAATTGGTTACATGTTATCCAACATCGGAGAAATAGGCCAGTATCACAGTGGAAGTTTCAATGACTGGGGACGGGCATCATCTTAAACAGTGAACAGACCATTAAGTCTTTGAGGAAGATAATGACTGCTGCTAGGTATAGGGATGAAATTTTAAAATCCTAGATACTCTTTTTCAGGACTTCAATTGATCATTTTTGTGTATAACAATACTTGTAATTACAGAGGTAGCCAAAATTGTGGACACTTTTTAAAATTGTTAACGTTTTTTAAGTTTGTACGCTTTTAGAAAATGCTACGTTGCACAAAATGAGAAGTTTTTTTATGTGATTTTAAAGATAATTTAATACTAAATTCAATACAAAAAACACAATTCAAATATTTGCAACGCAAAAAAAGTTATGCTGCATTAACTATAGATATGTATTAGGTACTGATGATAGCAGTGAGTTATCAGTGCTTACTGGGGTAGCTTTTATTTTTTATTACAGTTTCACATAGTAGTTTCATTGAGCTGAAAATAGTTTTAATATCTTCCTTCATTATTAGATGATGCCAGGAAACAATTATATCCTCTATTAGTTCCTTTTTATTCCATGGATACTTCATTTGGACAAGAGTTTTCCAACGGTGCCACAAGTTTTTGATAGGATTGAGGTCAGGGCTGTTTCCTGATGAGGACAACTATGATATTTAGTCAAGAAGCAAGGACTTCAAACAAAAGAGTTTAGAACGGACACCTAGAAAGAGATGTCTAACAAGAAAGTGGTATTTTCTGTGTTATAATTGAAGGACAGGTGGGTAGTTCAGTAACTATGTCTGTTTTGACTGACACATTTCTGGAAAATAAGCACATTTGCCCAAACATTTACTTCGCCATCTATCCAGGATACATCCATCTATCCATCTCTTAACACCGGTCTGGCTCAACCGACGGCTGCATTCCGACTAAATGAGTTAAAAGATTGTTTATGGTATTAGGTCTAGGCCAAGACATGGACAACGGTCATCACATAATAATACAGTCTTACCACTTTTGTCAGTTGACTTGCAGTTTGAAATTCCCCTGTTTTTCGGAGAATATATACGGGGATAATATTTGATCTCATTAAAATTATCCGGATCATGATCTTAAGACAGAGTCGAGAACAAAACGAGCCTTCTACAGAGGACGAGGCTCTGGGCCCTGGCCCAGTTGGCCAATGCCTTAAGACGTCTCTGCACACCAGAGGTGTCAAACTCGCAGCCTTCAACGAACATTTTTGCTGCCCGGCTAGCATATCGACACACAATAACATATAATAAACATAAACATTTCTCCTGAAATAGGAAAAGTAGTAGTAGAGATGTCAGGACATCAACTAATATTTTATTTTATGTATGTCTATATTATTCGAAATAAACCAACGGGTCAAAGTGTAGTATAGGGGGCCCCTTGGCGATGTCAATTTCTTTTGGCGACCAAAATCGATCGCCAAGCTACTTCATTTAGCGATAAATGTCCGGAAGCCAGAATGAATTCGTTATCTCACCATAATATCTATATAAAAATTGCCAAATCCAAAGCCCTCCCCCCATACTACACGAGCCAAACCAACGTTTCTACGAATATAGATTTTTTTTTGCTCCCCATCTTAAGTTAAACCTTGTTTGTTTGGCCCAAGTTAGTCCTTGAGAATGACCCCCTCGATATCATACTCATGTGTGCGTACCGTAACTGTTAAATGAATCTGTGGTTTTCATTGCATTATATCATCTATGCATGTTGTTCATTTCAATGAAATCTGCCCAATACTTCTGGAGATAATCATCCAAAAGAGAAAATTCTCTTAAGTTTAAACATCCATTTGTTTAAATAGTATTAAAACCAATTGGAGAATTTTATGTTATGGGAATTATCAAGAAGTACGAGCAAACAAATATTACTGATGTTAATATATATCTTCGTAACAAATAACAGAGTACTTATAAAAAAAATCCTGACTTCCAATTAATTTCTTCGAGAGAGACCATTAATTCAGAATTAATAAAAAATAAGATAAAAAAATGCTTTTTGACTCGCAACACGATAATTAAAAGCAATAAGAAATTTTTATTTTTCTCCCTACTGAATTTTCAAATTAAGTACACAAATTGTAACATACCACACATTATTCGAGAAATTGTCAAAAGGAAAGAATATCAGAAATCCCTCGGAATATTTACTTCCCAAAATAAAATATAAGAACGGAATTTAATAAACCGCGATTTAAAACGTGGAGCAAGACATAATTACAATTTTAAAACCACAGATTACTTCACATCACTTAATAACTCATAAGCCATTCTTTGAAATGTTCAACCCATCCAAAAATGATATCCGAACTCGAGTTTCTCTTCATTTTGGCGTATTTTTATTAGAAAAGGAAATAACTTATTTAATTAAATGCAGGAGAGGATGAAGAATTGCTTCCCTTACTTTTAATTGCTTTCTCGGATTACTTAATTACAGTTGGACTTCGAGCCGGTTCCCCCTCGCTAAAAAAATAAACTCTTGTTTAGCAACTTTAGTATGTTTCAAATATATGTTCCGAGTCCTGGGGATTTGGAAATTCTTTCGAATTGTGTTTCGTAACTCGTGGAACTTGACTGAAAATGGAAATGTCTTAATGAAAATTTTCGATTTTACTTTAACGAATGTTAGGATTATTATGTATAATTATAGGAGATATTGAAACATATGTAATTTAAATGAATAATATGTTGATTTTCTTTAAAAAAATTCGCTTTATGAAGGAAAAAAATTTGGTCAATATATTAAACAATTAAACTAATACATCTAGAGGTCACAAATGGAAGCTCTTTTCTGTTTTAACCAGATTTTAATTTTATTCAGATAAAGATTAAACGCAATCAATGAAAATTTGAATATTAGAAATCATTTATTAGTTTACAATAGTTACAGCTTTTGAAAAACTATAATAATAATGTAAAAGATTCCCCCCCAGTTTTCCCCCCATTCACGATTCTTACTAATACTCATCGGAAAATTCCTTTTAAACCTTGTATGTTTATAAAACCACTTTCTGTAAAGGGACCGTGATTTATGTTACGAGAGTTTCTAATTAAAGTCAAGTGAATAGAGAAGTTGGAGAGAGGTTGGCGATTATTATATATTGAAGCTAAAATGTTAGCTATATTATAGACGAAGCTACTGGAGTTGAAGAAAAAGGATCAGACGTGTATTAATCTAGGACGGTAAGTATTGCTGTGGATCCAGAAATCTCTCTAACTATTGAACCAATTATTTAAATTAGTAATTAGCTTGATGCCTTCCCTAGCTTAGATCGAATTTAGATAGTGATTGGATAGTCATAATAAAAGTGTTGGTCTTATAAATATGTATGTCTCTTCTTTTGGTTGCATTCTAACATTTTCGCGGGCGAGAGTTTGTGACACAGTTTTGTTGAAACAAACTGCATTTAGTTAAAATAAGTGTTAAAAAATATTTCTTTCAAACTCAGCACAAACATCTTTTGCAAAAAAAAAAAAAAAAAAAAAAAAAAAAAAAAAAAAAAAAAACCGCATTTTTTTTTGTGATTTGGTTAAAATGCAACGTTAATAGTTATCGTTAATTTATTTATGAAATAACTTTAAAAAGTAATCCAAATAAAAATATTCCAATTTAATATTTGAAGCTACAGTAAAATTTGAGTTTTATTTTAGTGAATATTTTACGTTTCAATCAAAAATTTTTTTAATGATTCCACGAAGAAAAATAACGCAAAATTTATATATAATAAAAAGTTTAAGTGAATTATACTTCACAAATCAATTCTAGTATTTGTAGTGTTCTTATTTCCATAAGATCCAACGCATAAAATACATTTAAGGAGCAGATTTCAATTTGCAGTCATGTAAATTTGAAAAAAATAACTTCAATTTCTTTGTATTTATTAAATTAACACGGAAAAATCCAAAAGTTTTATAACGTATCTTTTTACTGTGTAAAACATTTGAGACAATGGAAATATTCAAGTAATAGAATATTCAATTTAAATAAATTTCAAATATGTTCTAAAACAAAGAGTAAAGGAAATGAACTTTTTATACACTTAGCTTTTTACAATAATATTTTCATAAGCGAAATGAAATTATTTCTCATTAATATATTTTCTAAGTGGAAAGTATTTGAAAAGAAAATCTTTATTTTCCCCTCTAGTTAAAACTAACAAAGCACCTTATTCTTTAACACAATGGTCACCAAAATTTTTTTTATCGAGTATCCTAAAACGAAGATAGTTATAAGTACCCCATATACATAAAAAGTATATTTTTAAGTATAAACAGAGAGTGCGTTTTTTTCATCACACACACAAATTCACCCAAAATTCAAAACTTATATATAAACTGAATTGAAAAACAATTTCTGCAATTTTCAAATATGTCACAATGAGGGCGGAAATGTTACTATCTGGTAAAAGGCAATGGGTATTTTCTTTTCAAATTGACGCAAAGTAACACGTCAGATGACAACGACAATAGTTTTATTTGTTGTAATGCATCCTCTTTACTAGTCTTTACTTTTTATTTGCTGCAATGCACCATTTTTTGTTTGTTTTGAAAATGAACTGGTAGAGAAATTTGTATACGTGCTAGATTCACTCTATAGGTAATCGCATTTGTTGAAAATTTTAATAACAATATTGTGAGTCGAAATTTCTCTCTAAATAAGAAACAATTTCTAGAGTGGATAAGAAAAACGCATTCTGAATTAGGGAAGAAGTGAAAGTCAAAAAAGGTAGCACGTGATCGCCAATCTTTGTTTCATGCTCTGGAGGAAAAACTCGCCACATAACAATCATATGCATTCAGATATCCCACTGAGTGAACGTGAATTTTACGAACTATTTGAAAACTTGGATTCTGACACTGGTTTTAAAAGATTTATGTGATTCTGTTTTCTTTTTAGAATACAAGTTCCATTTAAGAGACAGCCAAAAAGCTAATGGATTTAAAATGGAATGAAATGTTGGATAATGAAAAATGTTGAGGAAATTTGATTTTCCTAAGCTACGTTTTTCGAGATTAGGAGATCTGTATACAAGTCAACTCAATTACTTTAACTTTAAAAAATGTTCAAAAAGTACACTGCTTATACACGGATACATGCGGTAAATAATCATGAACCATATCACTATGCGTTTCACCTGGAGAAACACCAGGTTTAGCGAACGTGTACATGCAGAAATCTTTGAAATCCTTTGATTTATTAATATTTCCTTTTTGGTAAATAGTTTTCCCAAAAGAAAAATCCTTAAGTTAAAGTATCATAGTTTTAAATTTTCTACTTCAAGAGTAATAAATCACAGCATGTGCTCAAATTATTGATGGATTTGAAACCCCAAAAATAAATGCATACTTACTTGAATATAAAAGAATTTTTAAATGTGTTAAAAATACTATATATATATCATTCCATATTATTATTATTTACTGTAAAATCCGGAGTATAGCGCATTTACTTTCCAGATGCATTTTTTTAGTTTTGAGCTTTATTCCCGCCGTATAGCGTGCACCCCCCTTATGAAAAAACCTAAAATGTACGTGTACAATAATGATCTTAACTTTTAGTAATTTATTCGAAGTATTCTTCCAAGTTTTTGAAAAAAAAATGTATACTTCTAAAATTACAATCTTTTAAGTTCATAAGGAATGTCATTTCTTTTAAATATGCTGTATTTCGATATACGTAGAAGTCCAATTTTTTTTAATGTTTTTATTTTTAAAGCTACACTAATACCCGGCGTATAACGCGCACCTGTAAATTTCGATCTATTTTTTGTGATAATTACGGTACTTATAAAAGTGTAGTTGAGTCTTAAATGATATATCTAATTATTTATAATTATGAAGTTATCTGGGGGTTATTACCGAGACATTTTCGAACGATTTGATCATCAATGAGCAGTTTGCAAGAAAAATTACAGACAGAACGATAAATTTACGAAGGTATCGTATGTAATTTTGTTCTCCTAGGAGTGTCGCTATACACTCAACACTATGATAGATTTGTATGGACAATTTCATATTGATCTTCGACTTCTTTTAAATAAAAAAAAAGTCTGAAATTATGATAGATTGATGGAAGAAATAAGACAAAGCATAAATATTATACTTTCCTTTCTTTTAAAAAATCACTGACCTTCTTGTTCAATACTTTGATTGATATTGTCTAAGCAATCCATATCTGTATTCATCTTCAGAATATTATGCTATTAATTTCATGGCAGAGAATTTAAGGTATCCGAACACGTTGAAAATGACCAAATTCAGTCAAGACAGATACTTTTGTTTTTTATTTTATTCAATAGAGCTATCTTTTGACAAAACGAAACATACTTTGTTTTGTTTCTACGCTACCTAGAGGCCACGTTACAATCAATTTTATAAAGTTAGAAAAACCGGAAGTGGGTTTTTGATCTACCAGAAATGGGCATTTAAATTGATCAAAATCTATCATGGCGAGTCTGATAACTCAAAATATTACGAATGTATTTCAATAAAACTTTTTGAAGCTGATATTTATGTTATTTTCTAGAGAATTAACTAAAATATTTCTTATTGTATGAATACTTTTTGAGTTATGGCTTGTTATTTAAATAATGGTCTCATAAAAATTGTAACATTTCTTATAATGTTTACTCAATCAGCTGTAAAATTTTCAAACTTTAAATAAAAATTAAAATTTTAGTACATTTTCTAGATAAATGCATCTAATTTGTTTTAGTGATACTTTTACTAATATATGTTCATTACTTTTTTCTCTAACTGCTTTGAAGTTTTTCAAAAATATAGCTAAAATTTCACTTATAATTGTGATTTTTGTAAAACTCAGGTAGTTTATTTTAAATATTGATACTTAAATAGTAATATTTATTGGTATTGAGTCCTAAAAGAGCATTTTTAATGTTTTAGTATGCTATTTTGTTAAAAAGTACTATGAACGTGTTCGGATACTTTAAGCAAATCAATTTCAGTCAAAAAATAATTCTTATGTATAAAGTAATAATTACCATCAAACATCTGGAACTCTATTTTGTATAATATGTTAATAAATACTGATATGGATACACACAGAAATTTGTTAACAATTATGAATTTTGCGTTCATTGCATACGTAATACTACGTAATAACTTTTTAATAATATACGAAAGTAAAAGTAATTTTTCACATTCTGTGTACATTATTTACTATTTTTTCAGGTACAATATTTATTCTTAAAATATATCATTTTTGAATATTGAAGTAGGGCCTTACCCGCTTCTATTTTTGCTGAAAAGTGTTTTTCCACAAAACTTATTTCATAGAATATACCTTAGGCGAAAAATTTTTTGTAGCACATATAAGACTTTGATTTCTCAAGTTCCTTTTTCTCGTTTTCCTCTACATACAGGGTGTTGCCGAATTCGACCAACGAATTCAGAGGGTTGATATTAGCATGAGGACGAAAAATCGTAGAACATGGGGTCACAAATCAAGTTTAGTCGGTGAAAATCGCGATAGTAATAGCCGTCGAAAGAACGATGAATCAGACGAGGGGACTGGCCAAACAAATATGGGGATATACATAAAATGCACGAAAGCCTCAATGGCGAAAATTACTTCGTTTGTCAACAGCACGTCCTCTCGGAGAAGCTGCAAAGAGTACCGGTCACTGCGCACCAGGACATGTGGTTTATTTTCCAGCACATTTCCGATTGCACGGCAACAGCTATCTCCCTGCTAAATGTCCCGGGATAGGGATTGAATGCAGTGAACTTGTTGTTTGGCCTCCACGTTCCCTAGACCTCGATCCTGTGGATATCTTCTTCTGGGGACAACTGAAATAGCTCACGGCATGGATCGTCGTCGAGTCAGCTGACATCTCTAGCACGCCGGATTTGTTTGAATGCGTCCAACAATCCTATGACCTACATGGCAGCAACTTCGAACAATTCCTGTGACAATCATTTACCGTTGCAATTCTGACGTCAAGCTGTGATGCATTGTTCGTATTGTAAATATGCGTTGCGTCTAATAAATGAATTCCCTACCTCTTATTGTTACTTTACATTCTACTCGACATCACACCTTCAGGACTTTTTTTTTGCGCCGTTGTGATTTGTGGTTCCCATACTACGTACAATCACACCTCTAGATTTGTCAGTCGAATTAGGCAACACAATGCATTCATACTGCTGCTACAAGCTCATATTACTTTGCCTATTGATATGATAAATTCCAATTGCTTGTTAAATATCTGAATACAGCACTTTTCCTAAAACAAAAATAGCAAAATGTATTTGACAATAAATTTTTAAAAAGCAAAAGTTTATGGACTTCAGCAAACTCGACAAAATTTAATTTGCGCAATTATCGGAAATTAATTACACAAATAAAATAATTAGGAACATATCGAATTACTAATTAATTATTCTAACTTAATCTAATTGAAGAGATTTCAAAGGTCGGTTTTAATTACTTTGTGACTTATTTTTAGAACAAATTTAATATACTTAATCTTTTTAAATTAAGAATACACAAATTCTTTTTTTTATAAATGTTTAGAGTAAGAAAAAATGATTTGTTACTTTCCTAATTAAAGTTGTATTGATTTTGTTTTTATATAAATTAATTCAGCTTAAGTTTTGTTTTAAAAGATACCTCAAAATTGTTATTGGTTATATATTTAATAATCATCATTAAATTACTTTTAAAAATCATTATTATTGAAAATTGCAACTCAGTATTTTTATGAGAGTTAAAAATTTCTATATTAGCCTAGACAACTTTTTGATATTTTAAATAACAAGTAAACATCCTACTTTTTTACTGCATACCATAACTTTAAAATGCTTATAATTAATTAAGAGTGAAATTTTTATATAACACAAAATATATTTTTAACCAAACATTTCTTAACAAACAGATTTCACCTGAAATATGACAAAGGTTTGTAGGAAAAAATATGGCGATTTTGAGAATTTAATACTTATTTTTGAAAAACGTTAAGTTTCCTTTTTAAGTGTACTTTTTACGAATATAAACTAGTTCAAAACAATGAATGAATTATTTTGAATACTGATTAAACATTTATTCAATGTATACTTTTAAATAACATGTCATATTTAATATAAAATAACATATTATGAAATAATACATATTGTTGACCACGGTGATGACGTTGACTGCGTCGCATGATTAACTACGTTAATATTTTAAACAGTATTCATTTTTTGTTTTGTACCAGCGAGAAGTTTGAGAAACTATATTTCTTACTTGATGATAGTTTATTCAGATGCAATTATATACATAATTTCCCTATAATAATGCAATAACTATTATTAGAGAGATTCAATTATAAGATAGATAATTCTTAATATGCATGCTTTTTTATTCTCATTGTTTTTATACACTCTTAGTGTGTTTTTTTTTGTGTTGTGTTCATAGTATTGTTTCCTTAAGTATCCAACTACCCTAAAATTGTGCATTTTGACAAAAATAACAATTTTTTTTGTTTTTATTTTATAGGCCATTTTATTAGCTTTATAAAAATACCAAGTTATTATTTTTCGTTCACTATAACAAAAACTACAAGTGTTTTAGTAAAAACAGAGGCCATTACTTTAAAACGCGTTTGACTCGAAATATGTTCTTTTTAAATACTCAAACGAGCCCAGCAATTGCTAAAAAAGTTTTGAAAATAATTAACAGAAATTTTTTGTGTAAGTTCTGTGTAATAGTAAAAGTGTTTAAAAATCCAGATTTATCAATCACTGTTTTATTACAAAATTTAGTCCCGTATATTAATATAATCACTATTTTTTTAAGCAATTTCAAGTACTAAGATAAAGTGCTCTAGTTTTTGTAAAAATTAAAATATCTCTTATCCTGAAAGTCATTTCTAAAATGAATAACCTAGCATCTCATCAGAATGGAAAAATTGAAAATCTGTACATAAACTTTTGGTACAGAATGGGCCACGTTTATGTTATTTTTTTGTAAATTTTTGCCCATTTTAGTAATAATAATTTCTTTTTCTCTACTTAATTTTAGCATATTTTTCTTAAAATGTACTAAACAAATCTAAAAAAAACCAAAACAAAATCCCCATATCTCCATTTTTATAAAAAACGTTGTCGCAAGTAGTCGGATACCTTAATCCTCATTTTTTTCCAACTGTTCATATCTCTTCAACAGTGTTTGGTTGAATTTCGTAATTCATTATGTTCATTTTTCTGTCATGTACTCTATAAATGGAGCTTTTTCTGTAGAGTGCATTTCCAATAAATAAATAAAAATGATTACTAATTTTTTATGCAACATTACCCTAATTTGAAATAATCGAAAACTGAAAAAAATTATACTCCAAAATCAACACCCCAATATTAATAAGGCATACTCGAGTTCATTCTGAAATACTTAAAAGATAATAAATATAATCTACTTTATCTTCAAAGTTGATCAAAAGATAAGCTTTTTTCTCCAGGCATGGATAAAATAACCGAAGATGACCGTGACAAAAAAATGTCACACATCGTAACCCAGACTATGGGAACATAAATAATTGACAAAGATACATAGAGGCACGTGACAGTATCTTCTCATTCAAAACTTCCTAGAACTGGGCGGTGGATATGTAAAAAGAGAAACTGTAGAAATAGCGCATCCTTGAATGAAAGGAAGGAGAAAAAAAGGACTAATGAAGTGACGGGGTTACAACTCGATATTTCCGGACGAGCTTCGCAGTGTTTATCCATCCAAGCCGCTCTACAGTTCGGTCTCTCTGTACGAAAGAAAATATTTGGGCTGATGATTGAGTAGGTTCGTTTCCTTTTTTAAAGTGAGATCGACAAAGGATAAAATGATGCGTTCCGTGAATTTTCTGCAGAGAACTGTTGAGTTAGCAAGATTGAAATGAACAGTGAGATTAATTGTTTCGTTGATTATTCTCGGGATTTATTTGTGTCAGTATAATTTGTTTAAAAAATTATCAAAGCGCAGATTTTGATAGCATGATACTTTTTAATGACTTATGATTGGTATTTCAAGATAAAAATAAATGAGGATTTTCTTTTATTATTTCAATCATTCCTTGTCATGTTTTGTTAAAAGACGTTCTTTAAAAAATGAAAAACATGTTTGGGTCAGTTTTTTAGCTCTTTATTTCATTATTTTAGAATTTTAAAAGTATTCTTTTTCAATATTAAAACTTCGTTCATATATTTTCCCGTCTATTAAGGGCTTTCGAATTCTTAATTTCTAAGGATGGAAAATGTATTATTTATTATACAATGATATAATTTATTGATATGGTAGGAAATATTTTTATTTTACATCATTTTGAAGTATTTTTTTCCCCATATACATTTGTTTTTTTTTTCAAATAGAGAGGTTTAATTTCTTTAATATTTTTATGGAAAGTGGAATGATATTTAAATAAAAAATCATTTTTTAAGACTAATTTTTTATTCTCTCTCTATATATATTGGTTCAGCAAAACAAAACAAAAATTTAAGCTACACTTTTCTCTTGAATTAATGAAGCAAGTAATTAAATGAAAATATGATTTTTAAGTAAACAGCATGCAATAAAAATACAGTTTTATAGTTTTGAAAGCTTAAAAATAGGAATGATTCTATTTACTTCAATGATTTGTGTTTTAGTCTGTAAAGGTTTCTTAATAATTTATTCTTATTTTAGAATTAATATATATGACATCTGATTGATTTGAAGTAAAAACATCCCGCAATGTTATACACTATGATTAAAATATCTATGAAAACGTAGTATTAAATATTTACGATATTTAGAAAAAGTAAAAATGAAACACAAAATAAAAAATATATATATATGAAATTACTGAAATAAGAAAAAGCTAAGACTACAAAATCGTATTTTTTCCAGTCTATTGCGAACAAAAATAAATATAATCCAAAAAAACTGCATTTTTCTCAGTTTTCAATTCAGAAAATTGTTAACAGAACTTAAAATAGAAGAACTTCTAAATGTGAAAACATGTTTTTTTTTAAAGAATCTAGAAACATTTATTTTTTTCTTACTTATTATAAGACAGAAAAACTAGCGATAGTTACACGCGACGAAAATTATAAAATGTTAAAAAAAAAATATGTATAATTTATTGAACTCGTAACAATATGCAAACATGCTTGAAAAAAAATTACTTATTTGAAATCGACTTATTTGAAAGGATTATTTATTTGCTAGTAAGTAATGCAGCAAGGTAGGAGGAAATTTATAAGCAATCTGGGGCAGACAAGGTCCAAAATTAAAACACACAGCTGACACCTCTGGCAACTAAAACAGTAAGATAATTCAATTGAGCTTGTATGAGAGACAATTATGGTCAAATCATCCCATATTGCATCAAGTCTATGCTATATATCATCAATCGCAGTAGGTGGTGTGTGGTAGCCGCCCAGTCTCTCAGTAGCCTATGACCAATTGCTTTCAGTGGCTGAAAGATCTACAAATTGTTCCTTCCAGGAAAGTAGGATCCTCTGTGTCAAAGGGGCAGGATACAACAAGTAACATGGGGTTTTAAATTTTCTTCCTGCAAAAAGGACGCCTCCGACAGCAAGATCGGGCACAGCCATTGGCCTACCCATCTAAGAAATTTAACGTTGACAATTCAGAATTGCGACGATTTGAACAAGAAGTGATCGTGCCTTGTATCTGGATCCATCCATATTATTACCTCAACCACAAGGTTATTATGACGAGATTTTGAATGTATTCAGGCCACGTGCGCTATCCTCGATGGCACCAAATACAGATACGCCCATCATGATGCCGCACGCAGAATCGAGACTCGTCCGAAAAAACTACTAGGTGCCACTTCTGTATCAAGTTTTGTCGTTGAATGCACCATTGTTGCAACACGACTCTTTAGTGTAGTATCAAGAGAAGCTGCAATAATGGTCGACGTGCAAACAGTCCAAGCTGCTCCAGACGTATGCAAATTTAAATACGTGAAGTCGTCAGTTCACAACACCAAAAATTATAATTAAAAATTACTTTAATAGTCAAAATTTAAAAACCAGCATAAGCGCATTATTTTTATACATAATCTAATATTATTTTATCAAATATACTTTTTTCTGTTTCCTTTGTCAAACAATATGAAATCTAACCTTATTTTAAATCGGTTTCAGAGTAGGTAGGAAACCAAACCCACACACCTTACTTATTAAAATTTTTAGCTCTATGTAATAACTTAACAGTTCATTTAGTTATTACATGTGATTTCACAGAACTTAGTTTGAGAGATCATTGAGATAATACAATTAAAAAAAGTAGTGATGAAGTTATTAAGTTGAAATTAAATATTCGCAATTTTCAAAATTATTTTAAGTGAAAATCGCAGTAATTCTTTTCAAGACAATGTTTCAGTGGCACAATTACCTGTAGTGCTGATAAGTAATATTCTTTGAACTTCAATCTCTTCTTTGGACTGCATGCAAGAACGTTGTTATGACTAAGATAAAATTCAGTTAAACTCAACTCAGCTCTTTGTATATTTGCAGAAACAACTTAGGGAAATGAATATCACTCCAGAAAAAAACATAATTTAAACAACAGAATAAAATCATATTTGTTAGATGAAAAGCGTACCACACAAAAATGTTTGAGAAACTTTAAGAAAAAGAAATTAAGAAATAATAATTTTCATTTTCTATTCAACCAAAGAACGAGAAACCATACATATTTCTCCTATTCGAGTAAAATGCGCATCTACAAACAAAATATACACATTTCAGAGAACTCTCAGCAACATTATAATCAAAATGCATTCTTTTACATTTTATTGTGTTCAACTTTTGTCAAAATAAAAAAAAATTCCTATTCAAGATATGATATCAGATCTACATAAAAATACAAATAAGTCACATTTCTGTCTCATAGCTTGATCTACTCTTGAAAATTCGAAAACGGAATAGCAAAACTCTCTAGCTTGAACAGCAAACAATAACTATTGTTTACTCTTACCTGCACAAAAACAATTCAAATTGAAACAGAGTATCTGTTGTTTGTTGAAAACTAAATACAATGTTATTGCCTAAGTATATCCAGTTCTTTCATGTTTACTGGTAGTGAAACTCTTTTTGAAAAGTCTTACAAATAACCAGGTTAGCCTCTTAATCGAAAATATTTTGAATATTTAAAAGTAAGTGGAGTTAGGTTTAACATTTAATAATATTTTGTACATTTCGTTTTTTAATTTATAATGTATAGTTAATAGTTTTTATAGTTACTATTTTTTTATTTAAATTTTGGAGAAAATGATTTCTGATGCTTTACAGAAATAATCTTACATTAATTTAGAAGGATTATATATATTGTATACCGAAACAATAAATTAAGTCACCAATTCATATTTTGATTGCCTTTTTTCTATTTTCATTCTTTTTGAAAGTATTCATCGATATAAATGTAAAACAAACATTGTTTTATTTCAGCATACATAATATCCTTTTGAAATTATTAATATATATCGTATAATCTGGCATATTAAACGCACTTATATTTTCGAAATGCATGTTTTAAGTTTTTAGAATGTTCGTAGTATTAGGAATATTCATAATTTTTTTTAAAAGAAAAATGTGAAAATGTACACAAAAGTGCAATATTTTTATCTTTTGAAGTCTGGAAATAATTTGTAAATGAATAATTAAAGCATGGTATGAAATTAAAACTGACATAATTAAAATAATATTTAAAAAATGTAGTCCATCTAACAATCTAGATATAATGGACGACAATTAGGTATTTATGGATTAAAGTAACAGAGATTGTGAAAAAATGAAATAAAATTCGATGATGCGCATAAAGGTATAACGGAAGGCGAATATGACGTTTTTTTCATGTAATCCAATAAGCAAATTCCATAAGGTATGTAATTTCTGATAAATAAACAGCATTTAGATACATAGAGAAATCTAATTTTTTATGTTCACCATTTATTTAGTTTTAAAGGTATCATATTTATATCCGGTTTATAACGCGCCTCCGTAAATTTTGATCTTATTCAATTAGCTCTCTCTCTCTATATTTATCTGGTTCAAATTTTCAATCGTTAATAAAATGCATTTTAAAGCCCTCTATTGAGCTGAAATTTTATATACACAATTATTTTGGAAGACAATACAGTAATTTAATTATAATTAATAAAAATTAATTAATTAAAACTAATTATTCAAAGAATTACAAACACAGCCACATTGGTATAACTTTTGGCGACTTAGCGATTATTTTGGCGTGTCAAAACTACAAAAGGTTTTTTTTCTCACATTTTAAAGCCCTCTTTTGAGCTGAAATTTTCTATACACGATTATTTTGGGTAATAATACGATAATTTAATTATAATCAATTAAAATTATTGACTGAAATGAATTATTTAAAGAATTACAGATACAGCCACGTTGGCTTCATTTTTAACGACTTGGGTCAAACCTTTAAAAGATTTTTTTCCCCTCACTTTTCAAAGTTGAACTGAAATTTTATATACACGATTGTTTTGGATGGCAATGCTATACTTTAATGATACTTAATAAAAATTAATTGTCCTTTAATGTTGTGATTCAATCATATGTATATACATATTATTGTATTAATTGTAACTATTTAATGAAAAGTGTAACTAAGATAATTTTTTTTTTGTATATTTCTTGTTTTTTGTGTTAAAAGCGAGCGTTATTCGCCGGTTTATTTGGTCAATTTATTCTCGAATGATTATTAAATATTACCAAAGTCATTTTGTACAAATACGCGAAAAAAGGAGCAAAACAAAAAAGAAAAAAATTAATACGAAATGTTTTTATTGTTATGATTTAAATTGATACGCAAAAAATAATTAAAAGCATTTAAGAATTAATAAGTGCACATTCAAAATTTAATCCAATTTTAAAAGAGAAATGCTACTGAGAAAAGCAAATTTGGTAGAAAAGAGATTTCGCATAAATACTGAAAGTCACTTTTATCAAATTATAGTACGCATAGTAAGAAACATGTCGTTATTTTAACAAAAAAAATAAATAAACTTCGTCAAAGCAAACAACTGCATTGTATGAAAGACGAAAGAAATAAAAAATGTATCAAAAAGAATGTCAATATTTTATTAAAAATGCATTTCACTCTGTTGTTTCGAACATTTTTAAAACGAAAGCAACTAAATGCAAGTGACAGAAACCATATTTTACAAGTAAAACGTGGGGGTGGAATATAGTAGAATAAGTTGTTAAATAAAACAGAAAGTAAATAATCTTATTTAAGAAAAGAGAAAAATTGTTCAATTTTCAGAAGAAAAAAACAGTAAACATAGCAACAATATTTTTTCTTTGTAATGATAAACACATTTAAACAAAAATTAATATTTAACTAAGACACGATATTTTATTTCTGCACTAGCTATAGTATAAATAAATAATATTTTATACATTTATTCTACGAATAATCTTTTTTTTACTCAGTTATTTGATAAATAATTATTTTATTAGTATGAAAAGTGAAAAAAGAGCATCATTAGTTAAAAAGGTTGGGGAACTCATGAACTTTGATTTAAATGCTTTAGAATTCAAATGAAAATTGAATTTAGAATTTAATTGAAATTTAGTAACTTAAATATATTGTCGACATTTAAATTTAAATTTATGATATTTTTCTTTGGTAGCGTATTATCGTAAAGATTAGATTTTTTTTTTCATTTTATATGCAATTAGTCTTTTAAGGTTCATAAAATAATTTAATAGGGAAAATATATAAAATTTAATTTAATTTACATAAACCTGATAAGAATTAATTTACAAGACAGTAGATCTAGAAGATGATCTCCAATATTTCAATTATATATTATTTTAGAACATTGATTGACAGATTTTTATAACAAAGCATAAAACAAAAATAATGATATTTCTAATAAATAATAGTTAGAACGTGCTTAATAATTATTTTGTTATTATTTAAAATTATTCATTTTAGTAATTAGTAGTATCTAATTACTAAAATGGATTGGTTGTAACTTATTAATGGTCTGAAATGGGTTTATTACTTGTGCTGAGCTTGGTTTTAGCTTTTCCCCCATTAACATAAATGTTTGCACATTAAATTCTAAGATGCGGTATTCTCAATATAAAGTTCCAAGACTTATTTATGCATATCAAAAGTATTAATATTTATTTTACTTAAGCTAAAAATACCAAGATTTATTTTATTTATGTATTATTCTAAAATCTCAATTAAATATCATACCATTTATAAGAATAATACTTCTTTTGTAATGATCATTATTCAAAATATTTAAAGCCATGTATTAAAATACGATAACAGTATTTTTATTTTATTTTAGCAGAGATAATGTAGTGTATTTGTGATAAAAGCTTAAAATACATCGATGAAATCATACGTAATATTTTTGCACAAAAAAACAAACAAACTGAATCTAAAATAAAATTCGTTGAAGTACATATGTATATAATTTAAATAAATAGTAATGTGGCTTTCTAGAATTATAAAGATAATTTCTATATGCTAACACAAAGCTTTAAAAACCATATTAGTTTTATTTTTTTGTACAATTAAGGAATTAAAATAAATTTTGATTCTATTAATTCTGTTATTTCTCGTAACACGTAAACTTAAATAATTCTAAATTAAAATCTTGAAAACACACGTTTTTGAATAATCAAGAGTTCAACTTCTTTTTTTTAAAAAAAAAATCTAATTATAAGGCATTAAAAATATTTTTGATTGACCAGTTTGGTGACATTGCTTTAGAGATAGCACTACAGCTATTGACGGAAAGCTGGTAATATTAGTTAACAGTCAAATTTCAACGACACACTTGAACTAATATCTAATTATCCATGTTCAACTAGAGGAAAAACGAAATAATCGAAGAGAAATAAATTTTACTTTCAATAATGTTTCTATCAACAATTTCTTAGGACGCATTTTTGAATATCAAAACCAAATAAAATACGATAAAAAACATCAGTAATAATTTAAAAGATAAAATTATATCAAAACGTTAAAAACTATTCATGTTAGGTACATAAAACACATTTAGTTAAGTGCTTAAAATAAAAGTTTTCCAAATAAACCAACAGTGCATAAAATATTTATAACAATCATTTCCCCCCGAAAAGGCGATACTGATTTTGATTATTTTTCACTAACATATCGAAGAAAAAATTTTTATGAAGTAATGACTTATTTCACCACACAGAAACGACTCAAAGCAAATGTTATATATGTTGCCGTTAAAGTGTGAAATCCGTTATTCCATAGAATAACTAGACAAATAAATTAAAGTATATAAAATAATTGAATTCTACCATTTAATTAGGTATTCTATAGAATAATGATTACTTGATCGTTAAAGTATGAAATAAAACTCTCGAAAGTTCTTTAAACTGGTTCTAGTTGCTTTTAGTTGACTTTAAATTACAATTCACAAGGTCATCCACAGCAATCCTTGATCTAATAAATAATGAAAAGTAAATAAAGGTATTTCAAAAAATTTAAATTAATATTCTCTTATAGTTTTGTTTCAAAAAGTTTACACAATGTTTTTATGAAGCGAGAGTTATTTTCCCAGCATGTATTTTTTTTTTTTTGATAACATTCAAATAAAACTATTTCTGCAACATAATTTTTTTCTCTTTCGGTTTAGCTAATGTTAGCAAAATGAGCAATAATAACATATCATCTGCTTTTCCTTATTATTTTCCAAATAATCCTCTGCAAAAGAGATACAATGTATTTTTCAAGAGATTTTAGCTATTTAGGTTCGTTTAATTTATAAAATAACTTCGAAATAGTTTATTTTCACTTTAACGGCCTATTATTAGTTATTTCATGTGGAATAACTAGTTATTTCATAGAATAACTAAGTAAAGTTTGTAATTCTTCCCCTATTATATACTTTGAATTGTCTAGTAATTTCATGAAATCCCTAGTTATTCTATGAAACATCTGAATTAAATAGTTTAACGGTAACATACATATAAATTATTTTTAAAATAAAAAGGTGCAATATGACATTTAAATTGTAAAGTTGTTACAATTTTCCTTAATAAAAGAGAAAATAACAGAAATAATTTGATAAACAATTAAAATAAAGGATTGAATGAACATCTCCAGCGGATGTTCTCCTCACTATAGTCACCAGTTTTAAATTCAAATATTTCAAATGAAGTACAAGTGGTTAATATGCTGTCGCATTTCGAGCTATTTTGCGTGCATTTATCATTGCTATTGGAGTTATAAGAATCTGAATAATGTTTTAAATTTGATATCCTTTGAAAATAAATTGTACACATTTAGAAGTCCGTTATATGTATTGTTTCTACATTTGTTTTGTTTCAATTATAATAATGTATATTCTATTATTTAAAATAATTGTTACACAAAAATTAGTTAGTAATTATGAATAATCTTATGCTCATGGCATTATAAATAATTATTTATAGATGCACATTTAGAAAATTGCTTTCCAGCAGGTAATAATTTTAATTATATATTCGACAACAACAAATTAGCATAAAAATAACAGTATAATATATCGCCTTTAATTTATACTTATATAATGACTATTACTCGAAACTTTATTTAATTTCATTATATTTTACTAAATAAACTTATTTTTCATTTGGGTTCCTTAGTTATAATATATATTTAAAATCTTTATATTGTATTAAAACGATTATTTCAAAACACAGTTACTATGTTTATTAATTATAATATTATGATTATGAATATAAATTACAGATACGAATTGTATTTTATAAAAATTATACTGTATGCCTTTGAACTTGATTTTCTAAACTTGAGACATTTTTAGTAACTTACTGATTTTTTCTTTGTATTTTAATTATTTCAGACATGTGTTCCTTGAAATAATACAAGATATTTAATTTGTTTTAAAGTAACTCCTGCAATTCTAAAACTGGGAAAATTGGGAAAGATATTAAATATTTAATTTTTTTAAAACAGAATATTATAGTATTTAACACTAACATTTTGAAATATCAAAATATTCAAATCAAAAATAAGCAAGTTTAGATCAGAAAATAAAATCTGCTATGCAGCAAAATTCTTTCACTAATTTCTTTAAAGTTAAATTTTATCTCATTCAAATATTCATTAGATAACACTTTGAGAAAACTTTAAGAATTTGATTATAGTTGTACTTGGAAAACGTTTTATTTGATCAATTCAATCGAATTAAAAGTAACAGTTATTGCATTGTCTGTGAAGATATTATTTAATTGTAAATTAACTATTGATTTATCTCAAAGGAGCACTTCATCATCATTTGGATTTTCCTACTGAATCCTTTTTTCAATCGTAATGAATCGATGGATTACTCTAAAATATGAACTCGTCACTAGTAAATTGTATTAAAAGATTTATCTATTAATCTATTTATAATTTAAAAAAATACAAAAATGTAAAACTATTTTTCTCTTACGAGAAACTATATCGTTCTTTTTACTCAATTGCTTCGCCAATACACAAACTAAATCACATAGGTTCGTGGAGTTGGAGAAAACTTTATTCCAAAATAGAATGCAAAAATCCTCTTTGAAGACAATGCACGTACAACGCAATTCAATTTCCAACTTCTGTAAAGGATTTCATTAGTTTAAAACTGTTCCCTTTACAGAAATTCTGTTTATTTTAGATTGTCCAGTTTATTTTAAAGTACGGATTTTTACACTGAGTAGGTTTGGAAAATGCCATTTTAAATTGAAATGCATTTTCTTTCCGAAGAGACTTTTATATCCACAGTAAGACATATTTTACTATAGGTTTTATCTTCTTTTTCTAATAATGAATAACTGCTTACATATAAATGTGATTCATAACTCATATCATATTTGAATGTTAGATAAATGATGGTAGATTTCAGAACTTACAACAGTGAGTTAAAAAATAGGGATTTTTAAAATATTTTTTGAGTGATAATAATAATTGATTAATATTATGTCTTTATTCAGTAAATGACTTTTTACCCCATATATTTACATAAGTAATTGGAAGGAATCTCTTTGGAATATATAATCCCTAACTAAAAGTACATAATTAAATTATTCCATCTTTTCCATCATTTTTTCAATATTACAAGATTTTTTTCTGATTTATCTTTAACTAATTCGGTAATCATATCTTTCTGAGATAAAGAAATTTTACAATTTATCTACAAGCAAATACGAGTGTAAAAGAAACTAATACAAATTGTGAACAATTTTTTCCCCCGCAAACATTCAATAGAGCCTCTTTAAAGGTATTTTTTTTTAGAAGTGACCGGAAAGTAAGTACCGTTTTGCAAAAACCGGCTTGAAAATTTTTTTTAAAAACAAAATTTATTTTTACATGAAACAGCATGTTGGAAACTTTTTTTATACATAGTTACCACCATTGTTCAGGCATTTTTCATATAGGGAAACCAACTTATCCATACCCTCTTTAAAGAAAGATACCGCCAGTGAACAGTTTTTAAAATAAATTATAGTTTTAAAAAAAAACTAAAAAAACGCGCTATTATAGTGAATTGAACTAAAAAAGTAAAAAAATAACTCTTACTAGTTCTATTCCGAACTGCCGAATTAGTGTAAAAATGTAGTACAAAGCACCCCACGCTTTTACCACAATGACATTAGTCGCCAAATCTGAAAATGGTATATGCAATAAGTTGCCAAATCTGGAAGTGGTATATGGTATTAGTCGCCAAGTTTGAAAATGGTATATGCAATAAGTTGCCAAATCTGGAAGTGGTACATGCTATTAGTCGTCAAATCTGTAAATGGTATATGCAATAAGTTGCCAAATCTGGAAGTGGTGTATGGAATTAGTAGCCAAATCTGGAAATCGTTATCCCTGATGAGCCTAATCAGGACAATGGAACAAAATTATGAAATTATTGTAGTGTCTTTTACAAGTGTACAGAATTTCGAATTAATATGACCTCCTTTAGAGTGGGTAAAAATAGAGTTCAAAGATTCCATTACATAGAAGTGAAACTTTTAAAAGCGCGTTAAAAATTTTTTGGAAACTCATAACAAAGCCATCTTATTGTGAGCCGTCAATTGTCACGAATTTTCTCATTCACGTTTTCAACCAAACCATCTTTGACAACAGAATATTACTCACTCCGTGCTTCGTCATGAACATTGGTTCGCCCATTTTTAAACTGTTGCACCTTCTGTCTCACCATTTCATCACTCTCATTACATTTTCACCATAAATCTCTACAAATTGAAGGTAAATTTCAACTGTCTTATCATATCTTGCGTTAAGAAAAATGGATTACAGAACGCACTTCACAGTCGGCGGGATCGGCAATCGTCTTAAAATTTTGTACGCTCACTAACACATACAAAATCCGCAGGACCCGGCTGTAATATTGCCTCTGTGTGTGCTGACAATCTACCAGAGAAACGTGTGCGCAAGTGTTGAACTGTAAAACTATCACTGCAGTTGCGGTAGGACGAAACGGTTTCTGGGTGAGTGAGTGAGTGAATATTAACGTCACACTGCTCAGCTACACGGGGGCTTTTGGCGGCGGACCACGTAATTTTGAACCATGCTCAAGTGACGAAGACCACACCTGAGCTGGCACCCCTCACCTAACTACCACACCACACCAACGGGAGGACGTTTGAGCTCTCGACAAATTTGACGTGCATCGCTCCCCTACATGGCAGGTCCTTAGTGGTACTGGACTCGACTTATGACGTGCCCCCCCCTCTGCCATCACCCGATACCTTGACCACTATACTACCGCAGCCCCGAAACGGTTTCGGACGCACGTCATAAAATCCACACACATTCTTAGATGTGTCGAACATATATTTTATCCATGGAATGAGCCTTAGTGAAATACATTTCTTTCAAGGAATTAAATTTATTTTTTTGCTTACACTAAATGTATTAAATAAACATGGGGAGTAACTTGAATTAGTAATTTATTCTCTGAAACATAAATTTTTCTTTATTTTTGGGCCCCTTCCACACCTTTATTGTTGTTTTCCTTAATTTTTAAAGAATTTTTTTTATATATATCCTAATATTTTTCTCTAAATAATGTGTAATTCAGCCTTACGTATGTTACTGTCATCTGATTTAATACAACGCAAAAGATCAAAAACTTCCAGCATTTATTTAAAATTTCCGTTTTAAAATTTAATTTATTCTGAAAAAATTATTAAGTTCCAAATAAAATCTGCAAAAGTTTCACAGCACCTGTTTAATAATATCGTCATAACAATCTAAGTAAAACAATCTACCGATAAAAGTATCAAAAATAATTATTCAGGATCGCACTGGCTGAAATATTTTAAACTATAAACTTGACAATTTAATTGGTACAACTGTAGGTTTGCATTAAAGGATATGCCAATAACCGTAGGCGCTTCAACTCTAAAGTTAACTTAGTTACAGTATTGACATTTATTACTACGCACTTGGATCATTCGCAATATTTTACGAAATTATTAAAAGATAAAAACTAACCTTTCACAAAGTCTGTCATTTAAATTAAAGATATACATATACGCACATTTCCAATGTTCGCCTTTATGCTCAAGAATGCCTTAATTGGAATACACTAATTAATTCGAGATATTCTTTTACCAAATAATAACTCGAATTAATTTCATGAAGAATGTTTAAAAATTGTCATTCTCCAGCGAACAATCGCTTTTAGTTTGAAAAGCTATCCACTGATCTTGAGCTAGAGTTTCCCACAATAACATTATTTCTTCAGTCAACAAATCACGAAAAGCAGAGCAGAAAATAACTTACCTGCCTTCATCAAGACACAAATGAATTTCGGGTTTTTTGTTTTGTTTTGTTTGACATTCGATATTTATATTTAATTAATTAGTCAGTATTTATTCACTTCCTTGGCTAGAAATCTCAATAATTATGCCTTTTATACGTAAGTTAATGCTATTATTTTCTCAAGAGCTTTTAGAAAGGTTCAGATAGAGAACCTTTTCTGCTTGCGACGGAGGAACATTTTCAACCTTTTTCTTGTTAATTATAAGAACACGAGATAATAATTACATATTACTACGCAGCAAAACTGAAATATTGGAAGCATTTTTGGATAGATTGAATTATCTTCGGCAGTACAATTCACGCAAAATTATAACATTTTGTTTCAATAAGAACAGAGAGCCAGAGCTTAATATTTCTCGATGAAAATTAAATAATTAAATGAGATAAAAGTATACTTCATAATTATCTCAAAACAACAATAAACTATTATGTTTGTTTAATTATAATGATCTATTTAATTGAAATATTATTAGATAAATAAAGATTAAAGAAATTTATTAAGAAATACAGAGGGAAGGGGATAAACCCTATCTGCCTAACTAACTGATCTTCATTGGACAAATTGTTCGACTATTTATACCCATTGCTCAAATTGTAAAACTTTAATTTACATGTATTATGTAGTTCTATCAATTGCCGACTATGCAACCATGTCGGTGACTATTTTTGGAGAATTGAAATAAATTTATTGCAGCATTAAATTTTTATACAGAGAGAGAAATAGTCTCTTTTCAACATTTTAAATGGTAAGAAAAGAATTAATGGAAATATAGTTTAAATTTTACTAAAATAATATTACTAAAAACTGATAATAGAGACACGCTAAAATATGTTAAAAATTATTTAATTACTAAGTTATCCTCAGAAGATACACACGAATAATTTGATTAACAATACAGAACATAATTCAGAATAAATTAAGTTTTAAAATTTTTTTCATATCAGAAAAAAAAAAGAATTATTTTATTACATTGTGTGATCATCTTTTTCTCTTTGCTCCTACATTTCACATTAATTGAAAGTATAGACCTTTTTAAAGGGGTATTAATTAGTCATTAACAATAATTACGTTTTAATTAATGATTATTTCAAAAACATTACATCTAATTTTGTTTTATTGCTATTTTTATTTCTGTTTTTTTAAAAAAATGGTCAAGTTAGATAGTGATAAAAGTTTACAATGTATCATACTACTAATAGATACAGTTATTGTTAGACATTTGAAAAAAAAATTATTTAAGGATCCGAATTTTTATGGTCCTTAAGTTTTTCCAACCACGCGCCATGGTCTCAAGTAAATAAACTGATTCAAACCCAACCTTTGTGCGAGTTTCGAGATTTGTAGTTGGCAACGGCTACAATGTAAATTTAACTAACTTGGCTCGTGGAAGTATTTAAGGAGACAGAGGTTGGTTGAGAAAAGATCGTCGGTTTCGGACGAGGTGATTTTGCTCTTCGATTGGGGGCATATGAGATGTGCAACTGGTTTGTTGCTCAGTATTTTTTAAGATGGTTCGAGTGAGTTAACCAAAGTTTGGTAATATTATATTTTGATGATTATACTTTTTTAACATAAATGTTTTTATTTGCTTCAGTGGCGAGAAGTTTCACTTGAATTATTTAAAGAATAAAAATGTTTTTAACGAAACTGCTTTATTACTATGCCTCCTCGACATTAAATTTCGCTGCCAAGCTTTGCTTACGTTAATTCATCATGAAGAATTATATCATAGGGGTTATGGGCCCAGGCCACGTTCTATGTCGAGGCAGGTTAAGCAGTTGAACCAGAACATGAACTTTGTCCATTTAAATATTGTTCCAGTATAGAATTATTTCTGAAGAACTTCAGTTGCTGGTATACTAAATAGAGTATCGAATATGGAAGTGAATAATCAGATTCCTGTGTTAACCCAAAATAATTGGAACACATGGAAACATGATATGCAAGTAATCTTAATGCATTATGGTTGCTGGCAATTTATTATACAGACCAAGCCAGAGGAACCTGATGAAGGGGCAACCTACAAGGAAAAGTGTGACTTCCAACTACGGAAAGATCGATGCTATACGCTGATTTACACTAACATCAGTTCAGATCTGAAGAATCTGATAATAGAAACAACTGATGGAGTAGTGGCATGGAAAATATTAAAGGATCACTTTGAACCAGTGACAAGAGCCAGGGTTATCCAGCTTTTGGATGAATTCTTCGGAACAAGATACCAACCAGGGGAAGATGTCGGAATCTTCATATCTCGTGTAAAGACGGCGGCAACCAGGCTACAAGAGGCAGGTCATAAATTGAACGACCTTTACATAGGGTTTCAATTAATAAGGTGGCTTCCTCAGGAATTCCAGTCTACCGTGCAACAAATTTACAGATGGAAAGAAGAGGACTTCACAGCTGTCAAAATTGAAGCGGAGCTGATATTGGAAGCCAATCGTCTTCAACTTATGAAGCAAGACTTGGAGAAAACGGAGACCGTTTACTTCAGCAATTTCCTATCAAAGAAGAAGTTGAGCAAAGTTCCTAGAAATGTAAATACAGTTCCTGGTGGTACGACTGCAACTCCTGCAGATCCAAGTGGTAAAACAGAATATCAGAAAAAGGACGGTAAGGTATTTAACTGTAAAACTACCAAGCATTTAAAACGGTCTAGTAAGATGATAGGTCCTTGTTATTTATGTAATAAATATGGGCATCTTAAAGTAAATTGTAAAGAGAAAAACTCTCGAGAAAAGCCTCCTTCAACTGCAAGTGAAACTTATAACACAGAGTTTAATATAAATTTAAGATTTTGTGAAGCTGAATGTAGTATTATAGAATTAAATAAGCACCTTGTTACTAGTTGTAACTTATTTGAGGAAAACTCTGATAAAGATGTTTGGGTAATAGATACGGCTGCCACGAGTCATTTTTGTAATGACAAGAGTTTATTTTTAGATTTTAGACCAATATCTAACATGAAAATGTCGTTAGCAACGGAGGATAAAAGTTGTCCAATAGAGGGAATCGGTAAACTTAAATTTTTGGTAAAATATAAGGATAGTTTTCATGAAATAACTTTTTCAGATGTTTTATTTAGTCCCAAGTTAAGGAGAAATTTGATATCCGGTTCCAGATTAGAAAGTAAAGGTGCGCATTTTGTGGGTAGCAAGGGTAAAATTAACGTTTTCAATAAAGACTGGCTAAAGTTGTTCTCGGCGACACGCCACGAAAATTTGTATTTTTTTAAGCCTGACCATTATATTTTACCCAAGAGTACAGAAATAAATTCAGTTGGTAATGCAACTGACAAAACAAAATGCGGATCAATTGAAATATGGCATCAACGCTTTTGCCATATTAATAACGATTACTTGATAAAAACTAGTAAAAATGATAGTGTAAGAGGTCTCCCACGTTTAGCTGATAATAAGTCGCCTTGTATTCCATGTAAATTAGCTAAGTCCAAGAGAGTTTCCTTTAAAAAGACGGGGGCCGTAAGATCAAAACGTCCACTGGAATTGTTGCATATGGATCTTTGTGGTCCAATGCCAACTGAAAGTCAAGGCGGTAATAAATATTTCTTGAGTATAATTGACGATTACTCGAGAAAAGTGACTGTATTTCCCATTAAGAAAAAGTCGGACGTATTTCATACGTTTATAAGATTTCAGAAACGAGCAGAACGTTTTCTAAATAGAAAATTAATAGCAGTTAAAACTGATGGCGGACTAGAATTTTGTAATAAAGATATGGATACTTTTTTGGCAGAACTGGGTATAAAGCACGAGGTAACAAATCCATATACGCCAGAAATGAATGGGGTAGCGGAGAGATACAATTTAACCGCTATAGATGGCATCAAAGCATTGCTTAAGTCGAGTGAAGTTCCACATAAGTTTTGGGGAGAAGCATTACTTTGCTTCACTTATGCGTGGAACAGAATTTGTCACAAAGACGGTAACAAAACTCCTTTCGAAAAATATTCAGGTAGAAAACCATCAATATTGCATCTAAAACCTTTTGGATGTTTGGCATATGCTGGTGTTCCAAAACAGATTAGAAAGAAATTCGATATGCGTGCAAAAATGGGAATTATGATGGGCTATGCACAGCGTACTAAAGGTTATAGGATATGGTTAATAGAAGAAAATAAATTAGTCGAGACTATTAATGTAAGATTCGATGAATATAGGAAAGGAATTGATTTTAAACCGAAAACTAATGGTTATCCCAGACTTGATTTAAACTTTCCTGATTATGATGATGAGGAGGACGATTTTGATACTGTAAGAGATTCGTTAGCGAGTCGTTTAGTTTCAAAGACAAGTACAGAAACTCCCACAACATCATTTGAAAAACCAGATTTATCTTCTGATAATCGTAGCTTAATCCCATGTTCAGAGGTTAAGTGGATTAGAAATATAGGTAGGGAAGTAACTGGATCCAACGTATATTATGGTATCGAAGGGTCAGCAACCCGTTTGAGATCTTTTAACGAGATAGAAGGATACTGTAATAAGAGTAACATTCAGTATGACCCGAGTTTGTTTGATTTTAGAAAGGAAGATACTGAATCCCAGGAAGTTAATATGGTTGAAGTAGATATTCCTAACTGTTATAAACAGGCAATAAGATCCAGGGAAGCATCTAAATGGCATGATGCAATGGATAGGGAGATAAACATAATGAAGGAACGCAAGGTTTGGGATTTGGTTGATCCTCCAGACAACATAAAAATTTTAGGAAACCGTTGGGTTTATACTGTAAAACGTGATGAAAATAATAAAATAGTTAGATACAAAGCTCGCTTAGTTGCGCAAGGTAAACACACAATTAAAAGGCGAATCATTTGACGAGGTATTTAGTCCAGTTGTTAACTTTACTATTGTAAGATTATTTTTCACTATCTGTGTATGTTTGTGGAAATGGATGCATGTTCAAGTAGATATCACTAATGCCTATTTATATGCTAATTTAGATACCGTTATCTTTATGAAGCAACCAACTGGATATGAAACTGATACTAACAAAGTGTGTAAGTTAAATAAGGCAATATATGGTCTTCACCAGAGTGGCCGACAGTGGTTTTTGGAATTAGAAAATAAATTAATTAAATTGAAATTTAAGAAATTAGAGTGGGTTAATTGTGTATATATGTTTGAAAATAATGTAATTCTATTATTTTATGTAGATGACATCATAATATTTGGTAGAGAAACTGAAAACGTAAATTTTGTAATAAAATTATTACAGAAAAATTTTGATTTAAAGATTCTGGGTAAAACAAAGAAATTATTAGGAATAGAATTTGAAGAACAAGATGATGGTCTCTTTATACATCAAAAATCTTACATTCAGAAATTATGTAAAATTTATGAAAAATATAAATATCCTGTAAGTTCATTGCCTATACCAAAAGGCCAAATTCTTTCCAAATTAGATTCGCCCATAACTAGCGAAGAAATTTTAACGTTTCCTTATAGAAATTTAATAGGATCCTTGTCATTCATTGCTATACGCACAAGACCTGATATTATGTATGCAGTGAATGTACTATCCCAATTCCAATCAAACCCAGGAATAAAACATTGGAATTGTTTATTGAGATTATTAGGTTATTTAAAATACACTCAAAGATATAAATTGGAACTTTCAAAAGTTAAATCACTAAAATTAAGATGTTACTCAGACTCGGATTTTGCTACAAATAGGGATGACCGAGTGTCGATGGGAGGATCCATAACTTTCATTGACGAAACTCCAATTTCCTGGCGAACTTTTAAGCAAAAATCCGTTAGTCTGTCTACTATGGAAGCGGAGTATGTTAGTATAACGGAAGCAGCAAAGGAATTTATTTGGTTAAAGAATATAATTAATGATAAAAGTTTGAATTTGGAATTATGTGAAAATGTAATATTCTGTGACAATCAAGCTGCTATAAGTTTTTCCAGTTCACCAGTAGAAAATTATAGAACGAAACATATCGATGTTCGTTACCATTTCTTAAGGAATTTAATAAAAGACAAGGTTTTCCAAATTAAATATGTTAGTACCAAAAGTAATTTGGCAGATATTTTTACTAAACCCATGATAAAGGAAAAATTAATAGAATTTTGTAGAAAACTATTTTCTATTTAAGAGAATGGAACTTTGTTTATTTAGATCAAAATATTTGTCTCTTGCAATAAAGATTGTGAATAAAGTATTGTATGCAACATATTTTTATAAAATGAAATTATATTACTGATTTGTAAGAGATAATGGTGCGGAGGTTGGAAAAAGGGGGCCGATTGTTAGACATTTGAAAAAAAAATTATTTAAGGATCCGAATTTTTATGGTCCTTAAGTTTTTCCAACCACGCGCCATGATCTCAAGTAAATAAACTGATTCGAACCCAACCTTTGTGCGAGTTTCGAGATTTGTAGTTGGCAACGGCTACAATGTAAATTTAACTAACTTGGCTCGTGGAAGTATTTAAGGAGACAGAGGTTGGTTGAAAAAAGATCGTCGGTTTCGGATGAGGTGATTTTGCTCTTCGATTGGGGCATATGAGATGTGCAACTGGTTTGTTGCTCAGTATTTTTTAAGATGGTTCGAGTGAGTTAACCAAAGTTTGGTAATATTATATTTTGATGATTATACTTTTTTAACATAAATGTTTTTATTTGCTTCAGTGGCGAGAAGTTTCACTTGAATTATTTAAAGAATAAAAATGTTTTTAACGAAACTGCTTTATTACTATGCCTCCTCGACATTAAATTTCGCTGCCAAGCTTTGCTTACGTTAATTCATCATGAAGAATTATATCAGTTATGATGTTGACAAAAATGAATCTATATCCTTAAAAGAAGCAAAAGGATGGCAACATAAATCAAAAATATATTATTGCTTCAGGGTGAAATATAAACTGCGAATGACTTAACAAGGTATATCAAGAAGATGTCTCTCTATTCTGTTCTATTCCTGTTCTGTTTCCTGTTAGTCTTTTTTTTTTGGCAAATCATCTTTTACTTCCGAAACAAATTATTCTATTAATGTTAGAGTATACATTTAACTCATTCAGAGCCAGGCAAATTTATAGAGTCCTGCGCTGAGTGCCACGCTTTTATTTTAAAGAAAACATGAAATTTTACAAAATATAATAATATTAAGTTACCCATATAATATTGTAATGGGATGTACAGCAAGTTTTATTGAAAAAAAAAACACTACGAAATAACTCGTAGCTGGCGTGACTGAATTTCCCGTGCTGAGTGCCACTTACGAGTTTTCTCGTACTGGATTTTTTTTCAATAAAAATCTTCTTATGCAAAGATTTCTACATTTGGCGACCATCAAAGAATTGGATGAAATTGACAGTGTAGTATTCCTAGACGATGAAAATTAAATTTAAATAGCATAAAAAGTCTAGACAAAGGAACGATATCAAAATTTTTGTCCTTAAATCATATGAGTAATTGCGAAAAATAATTGATAATCCATTAAATTGAAATATTGTACATATACCCTTAGGGGTAGATAAATAATTCTGAAAAAAAATCTTCGTAATACTTTAATTACAAAAGTCATCCAGCAGGATCCACAAAACAATAAATCCTCTAATGAATGAGGGAACTATACACATGTGGCCTTTGGAAATTCCAAGGAACTAAAAATTTTCCAAAACAGACACACAACTCGAGTGCATATTAGATTAGTCCATGAAGAGAGAGAGAGAGAGAGAAGGGAAAAAAACCGGGAGTCACAACCCCCCCCCCCCTATATCAGATTATACATAACCAGACTTACTAGTCTGCGTTGGTTAGCACATCCGGTGATTCATAACGGTTAAGTGACTGGGCTCACTGTGTATAAGGCAATCAATTTAATTAGCAAGTTAAAAACTGGCTTTTATGAAGGCACACTAAATATTGCTTTTCAGGCTAATACATCTAATCCAGACTTATGTGTTTTATGAAATAAAATGGAATGTGTCACGAAAAAGTACAGAAAGTATTTAACTTTGAGACTCGCTTTGTATTTATTCTAAGGGATCTGCACATAGGCAGAATAAGTGATAATTATATTATCCCCTTAATTGTCACCGGCGTATATATCAGTCTCGCTCAACCTGTACGTTAAGTGCCCCGGACGTTTATATCCGTCCTTCCAAAGTACGATTCTTTGTAATGCTCTGCTCTGTTTAAAACTAGTCCGACGGCTTTGGAATATAATAAAATGATGTTGATAGTGTTTATAACGTATTTCCTTATTTCAGAGAAAAATTTGATCATCTGTGATTCCCCCCCCCCAATAGACGTCATACGTGCACCTATGTGAAAACCGGTGGCACTGGGGAGCGAATTATGTAACTTATAATTATCAGTTAAGTGGTTAACGTCGGACTATAAAGCAACACGAGAGCTATTGGCTACGGGCCTCGTTATTTTGAACCTAGGTCAAGTGGCGAGGAAGACATCTAATACCAAGAAAAGGACATTGGGCCTCAACAAATTTGACATGCATTGACCTTGACATGCATTGCCTCTACACGGCTGGTCCTCAGTGACACTAGGACTTGAACCCTCTGCACTAAGGCAATGAGTTCGTGACCATAACCACTAGGTTACCACGGCCTCATAGGCAGAGTAAGAGATTTTAGAAAAAGATAAATGTTTATAATTTTTAAGTACTTTTTACGTATATATACTGAAAACAAATTATTAATAAACAGTAAAAAATGTAAAAATGTGATGTAAGTATTAAGTTTTTTGTTCAACATTAAATACGAAGAAAATGTCAATAATTATAATAGTAGAAGAAATATATATATCTTTCAAAGTGTATTGATTTAGAAAAAAAATGAATACTTGCCGATTATTAATATAATATAAGTGAAACTAGTTTTCTTGATCTCGTAAAACAGTTTCTTTTCTCTAAAAATGTATAGAGTATCGAAATATAGCATTATTTATATATCCATAGTATTACGTTGGTTTGCATATCTATCGCCAGTTGTCAAGTATGAATAACTAGGAATAATTTCTCACGTACATAGCTGGATTTTATACACGTATAACAATATTTTTTGTTAATTGCCAATTAAACATAGATATGACTTCATGTGCATATTTATTGTTCCAATTCCTATTTGACAGTATTTTATTGTAAATCAGGAAAAACATTACTATAAATAAAGATGTTTGTTATTCCATTGTATGGAAAAATATGTTAATATATTTACGAAAAGAAAGAGATGGTTTACAGAAGTCTAAAATGAATGATGCTATAACGAGGATAAGACGACATCATTTCCCAAACGAAGCTTGCACCATCCATGGTGTCAACTGACATTGATGGAAGAGCAGAGAAGATAAGTGTTCCTGCGCCAAGAGTTAAAAGGTAAACATTACTGATTTACGAGACTAATACCGTGCTGTACATTAGACAAATTTGCGTCTCTAATATGCAAAACTTCAAAAATAATCTATGTCGCAAATTATATTTTAGAGGAGATTTTTCTAAAAGTTTAAATTTTGTAATCCTGTTATTAATTATTGGGAAATGATATAAAAAAGACACTTTTTTGCAAGAATTTCTTATACAAATACCTATAAATAATTTAAATATAGATAAATATAAGTGGAAATGTGATTTTTTAAAAAAAATACTGAATGTATCGTCTCTTAATTCAATTGTGATATAGTCAAAATGAAAAATCTTCTTGAAAAGTATCACATGATCAGTGATCAAGGTATTAAGAGTATTTTATAAAACAATACACACATATATATTTATAGAAAGTCTTGAATTTTTAAAAAAAACTTTGTCTGTAAGATACAGAAAAAAAATCATATAGTTAATTGAATAATCACTCAGTTCAAGTTATCAAAAATAGCTTCGCAACATTCAAAAAATTATTCTAGAGCATTTACGTTTAACAAACAACAAACACCGTTATATCCGGTAATAAATAAAGTAAGTTCCGCTTAGCAGCCCAGAAAAAGGAAAAAATAATTTACGCCTAATTGTTCCTGAACTACAATGGTTATATATATAGTCTACTTTTCAACAAAGAAACGACCAATGTTAAGGGATGTATCGTAGCGGAGTACGACTGTCTCTATTCCCTCGTCAAAGAACGATGTCATCTGTGATTGGAACCATTAGATAATAATGGGTCTAACCACGCTGTCATCCCAGAGCTGCTCTGCATCATGAAACGACTTACTCGTAAGATGCTTAAGCAGATGAAAATCACTTATATAATTCGAGATCCAGTCTGTAGGAGGAGTAGTCAAATACTTCCCATCGAAACTCTGTACCTTCGTTCGTATCGTGAACATATTTACATCCACTCAGAGTATTGGTTTCGTTCACTCTCAAATGTGTCTGAGGATTTCACAAACTTAGGTGCTTCTCGCATTGAGAAATCGGATGACCGCTCGTATCTCGCGTGCGGTGGGATGCTTGATTGTTTTAAACAGTTTAAACTCTCACCAAACAAGTGCCATACAAGTACAGTAGAACGTCGTTTATCCGAACGTTTATTATCCGGAGCGTAAAATATCCGAACCTAAGTCCAGATACTTTTTCGAACAGTGCCATGCTCAACAGTTGTTTCGTGTGAGACCAAAGTGACAGGAAACCCCAAGGTGAGGGATATTTGGGGAATTTCAGTTGTCTGATTTGGTAAACATCTGCGCGGAATATTAGGTCAGTTTGTTTCCAAGTGAGAGGGTGTAATCGTGCTCTTTTGTTGAGTTTTGTTGATGTAGAAACCTGAATGACATACGATGCAGAAAACTGTGGATTTCAAATGCTAAACGATGACGAGATTGTGACTTCCTTGCAAGAAGAATCCGACCCTGTCGACGATGAAACGGATGAAGACGAGGACAACAACAACAACGAAAGTAGTAAATTCTGACGCGTTTCTGCGTTAGAGACAACTACGGAGTGGTACGAGCAACAATCAGAGTGCTGTCCTACTCAACTACTGCTGCTGAAGAGAATCAGAGACCTTGCATTGAAAAAACGAAGGTGTACAACGGTACAGCAAAAAATAAGTGATTTTCCCCAATCAAGGTAAAATTGCGACATTTTGCTCTTATTTTGCTTTTTCTTCAAGCACGTTTCCCGCATGTGATGATTTTCAATATTTGTGTAGTGTATACATGGTTTTCGGTAATCCGAACAATTGCGTATCCGAACGGTGTCCGGTCCCAATTGATTCGGATAAACGACGTTCTACTGTTAGCAATCCGAAAATGTGCTTCTCCTCGCTTTTTAATAACCCAGTTGAAAGCACGCGCATGCTTGAACTAACAAAAACGCTGCTGTTCCACGAAGAAAATGCAAAACGGAATTTCTTTTTGGATCCCTCTAGTAATGTAGAAAATGTAGATAAAAACCTTTTTCACGTTCCACTTTTTGACAAGCATTTCGTCAATGTTTCTAAGGACAAAATGTTTCAACCGCATTCAATGACACGCATAATATTTCTACAGAAATTAAATAAAACTTACTTTGGAAAGAGCAGATGGCTTTTCGCCGGTATAAGGTATCTCTTCATTATCGGATCCAGAATTGAAATCAGCCAGAGAAACGCTGGCACCGCCGGGGCGCTGTATTCTATGGTTAACAGCAACTTGCGACGGAGGGGACAGCAGTGAGGCTAAAGAACGCAAACCTCCAACCACATGGGCTGGCAGATGAGGATCTGCCAGCATATCCGTCACTAAGCCGTGTGCCTCTGCAAGCAAAGCCACATCAACTGTTGAGGTACTGCCCTGTAAAACAAAAGTTTCAGATTATTTGATTTGAAAATAATGTATGTAGCTATCAACTGTTTAATAATACCGGGTACTTAGTACTATCGCAGCAATGTCAAAGTTCAAGAAAACTCGCTAAGTTGGCAACCCTGATTTCACATGTATCGTACTTCCTGAATTGGCAGCCAAGTGCTTTGTTTCATACAATGTCGGCAATATGTTGCGATAATACTTAAGTAAGTACCTAATACTGTGATTCAATGCACAAAAAGAAACAAATTTTTCATGCATTGACACTTAACGCAAGAAAAGAAGGGCAGACACTTAACGCAAGAATTGTCACTGCCATGATAATTATAAAATCAAAATAGTTAAACTAGCCTTATATAGTTTTATATATAGCATGCATACAAAATAATTAATCTAAAAACTTTCTCTTAGATAAGCGTGTTTCATCCATAAGGCTGGTTAAGATTGAAGCATAAAAGTTCAGCAGAGATCCAAATGATACCTTTCAAAAATCAATTATATTTGTAAGTTATCTTGCATGATCTGATGATAAATTTCGAAAAGACTGAGCAATATTTAAAAATTTTGAGTCCCACCAAAAACAAAACCGCTTTGTTCTAAATATGATATGCAAAAAAATAAATTATACACAAGGACACAACAAAAAAGAAATAAAGTTCAGCGAATAGTATTCCGATGTCGCAAGAATCTTTTTAACTAAGCTAGGTGATATAAAATTTAATAACCTAACCGTAAGCACACACACATTAAATCATAATATTGCAAAAACTGAAAGTCTGTAATATATGAAAAGTAAGTGAATAATAATAAAATAGTTATATTTTCATATGCATTTACCGTACAAAATATTACTTATAACATATATATGCTAAACCAATACGTGTGTGTTAACTATATTCCATGAAATAGTTAAATTTAAATGGGATGTTTTCAGAGGGAATATGAAATAATTCAATCTAAATAGAAATTTTTTAAAGGAATATAGCAAAGTCTGCAAAATAAACAGATGGTACAAATTGTCAAAACTAACACAGAATAGGATAAGAGACATAACGAGTGAAAAAGAAATCGGTGACTTAAAAAAGTCGGACTGAAAAATATTAACAAAAACAGAAAATGACAATTGCTGTACGTACCAAATGATACAGAAGGAACTTAATATTGGATCCGCAGCCATACACAAAATTACTCACGAAGAATTACTTATGAAAAAAGTAGTTTGCCGATGGGTTTCCCATAATCTAACTGAGCACCAAAAAGTGGAGCGTGTCAGAATCAGTAAATAAACTTTTAAATTGTTAAATGTGATGGTGGCAACCACATCATTTCTAAAACTGCAAAGGGCGATGAAACGTACAAACCATTTTTTGACGTTCCAACACGTCAAGAAAGCAAGGTATGGGTCTTTGCAGATGATCCTACGCCGACAATGGTGAAAAGACAACGAGCAATGAAAAAAGGAATGTATGGTGTTTTCTTCACAAGTACAGGATTGGTCAAAGCCATCAAGTTGGAAGGACAAAAGACAGTAACAGCAAACTGTGGATACCACTAAATATCTTCCAGAAATTCTCAAGAGGTGAATGTTAGGGGACTAATGCTTCACCATGACAATGCATTTTCCCATACAGCCAAATTAACACAGTTGGGTTTCTTAAATAAAAACAAATTAAAGTGATGGGATATGCACCTTATTCTACGGATTTAGCTACGTGTGTGTGGATTTTGGTTGTTTTTTAATATAAAAAAGAACTCCGTGGACTTCATTTTCAATCAGAAAAAGAGATTAATGTGGTTATAAATGCAATTTTTTTAATCAATTCCATGTAAAGAATGGTTTGGGGCATTTAATTTGTGGAATATTCTTCTACGAAAATACATTGATGCTGGAGGAGACTACTTCGAACACTCCTAAAATTTTGTAAATATAACTTTAAAAACCTAGGTATATCTCAAAAATTTCAGAATGATCCTCGTATAAAAAATCCTCGTTAAAAATTATTCAAACAATGTTTTTTTCTCCCCATATGTAATAAGTTCTAAATAACATTTTTGAAACAGAAATTTTAAAAAATTATTAATGGAATTGAAATTTTTTGAAGGAGTTGTAATAAATCCTCACATAGAAAAAAATATTAAAATTAAACTCAACTATTTAGCAGAAATAGAGCCTGAAACATTCGTTTTATATCATAAGCTGAATATAAAATGATTTTATTAAAATTTTTTTTCAAATTGTGCTTTTAGCGAAATATGTAAATTTCTTTCAATAATATTAGAATCCATCAAGATAGTTCAGTGCGATGACAAAAAAATAAAGAATTTGAAAATGATGTATAATCGCATAGAAAGTAATTTTTAAAAAAAAATAAAAAGAATTCTTTATTATAGAATTCCTTTCAGCAACATATTAGTTGTATTATTTAATTTAAAAAATCCAACCGTTAATATTATTCGAACAACACTGGGAAAGACTGTAGTTAAAGATTGTAAGCACAAAGAAGTATCATGTAATATTAAAATAGAAGAATAAAGCAATTTTTTTCAGAAAACATCCACGCAAAGTGTATATAGTTCAAAAAATAAGATTTTTTTTTACAAACGTCTTTTATTTTATTAGATTCCGAGTTTAAAAATTAAAAATTTTCCCCACATTCCACGAAAAACTAGAAAAGTATCTAACAACAGTTAGTTTTTTTAGAAAACAAAGAGAAAAAAAATTGTGTGTGTGTGTACAAAGTTAACATCTCTCACATAACTTGAAAAAAAATTCCTACATTTTTTTATCAATCTGCTCACATGGTTTTGGCTAAAGTAAACTAATTTTAACTTTCTACATTCAGATTTCTTAAAATGTACGGTACATAAGGAAAAACTGTATCTGAAGAGAAAACATTACAGAGCTCTTTCTTTCATTCGAATTAATTTGAAAGAATTTACAGTTTTGTTGTTTGACAAAATAACACAGATAAGAGTGTATCTTTAAGAGACATTGTTTGGAATTCTTATGTTTAACCTTCATTAATAAATAAACTCAATTTACACTAACATATTCTAAATGTTACGTAATGAAGATTTCAAAATTAATACAAAACAGTGATTTTTAGTTTTAAACTTTTCGATTACTTAGAATTATAATGAACACGCAAATTAAGATTAGCGTAAAATCCGGTGTAGAACGCGCACTTTTAACACAAAAAACAAAGATAAGAATTTAAGGATGCGCGTTATAAGCCTGGTACGAAAATGACAGCTTTAAAGAAAAAGAGATGAACATTAAAAAATTAAGTATTTACATAGATCGGCATACTGTTTATTTAGAAGAAATGACATATCTTAAGAACTTAATGGTTTTTAGTTCTAAAAGTATACAGTTTTATTTAAAATCCAAGATAATACCTCGAATGAAATTCAAAACAGCATTGCATACGTACATTTTAGGTTTTTTCGTAAGAAAAGGGGTGCATTATACGGTGAATATACCTAAAAAATAAAACATGCTGCCTGAAAGCATAGGTGCGCTTTATACGCCGGATTTTACGGTAATTTTATTTCTAAGAAATAAAAATTATTTATAACACTTTTTTTAAGGATATTGAAATATTTTAATTATTGAACGAAAATTGAACTACAAATTATAAATAAATATTTATTCTGTATCTAAATAGTTTTATCTAGTTTTAAACTGAATAATAAAAAATGATTTTTGCGCCAATTAAAATTCATGTAAAATATAATTAAAATTAATTTGATGGTGGTTTATGTGAATTAAATCGAGCATAGCTTGGAAATATACTTAAGAAGATCTGTATTAATATCACTGTCAAAAAAGGACAAAATCCTTTTATAAGTATACAAAACTTAATTATTGAAAATCTACGCAAAATATTAGTTACCTTTATGCAACTTTTTGACATTAAATTTATTACTACTATATGTTTACAAAATTGTATTTGTTTTTCTATTGTTAACAAAACATTTAATCAAAATGTAATAAACAAATAATCATAAAGGGAAAATTACTGTCTTTTTTCACTGCTATATAATAGGAATTTTTTTCGGATTACCCTATTATTTTTAAGTATAAAATCGAATTAACTTTTAAGTAAATTATATTTTTAAAATCAATTTAAAATTTAATTTTTTATATCTTTAAATAAGTTAATTAATGAAATAAAAATAAAGCAAAGGATTTTTAATTTTTACAAGAGTTACAAGCAACAATAAGATGTGTATTAGAAGAAACACAATACAATTAATATACCTGAACATCCAGCATAAAGTTGTGAATATCCGCGACACATTTAAGAATTTTTTAAAATCTGGAATAATCTCTATAATTTCTAAGACAAATTTAACAAGGTAAAATAAATTTCATTTCATCGTTCAAATTTCATTTCACACACACAGTTATCAAACAGACATAGAAAAAGTAAATACATAAAAATTAAACTATTCAGAACTTCTTTTAAAATAATCATTATTAACACTTTTATTATAATATTTGAAGCTTGTTCTTTTTTGCAAAGAAATATTATACAATAGACTTTTAAAACGTAATTTTTTTCACTGCAACTTTTTTTTTGTATCACTCCTTTTCTATTATAAATGGAGTGCTAAATGAATGAATAAGAATGAAAGGAAGAATAAAAGACCACTTTCAATATACGAGTAAAGATACAGCGTCGAGCTTAGGATGGAAAAATGAAAAATTTGAACAAGCTTGTTCACATAAGTACACTTTAATGTACCATTCCAGAAGAAAGTTTTCATAACAATTACGCTTTTAAGAATTTTTTTTAAAAAGGGAAATTACGTTTTTGTAGAACTTTTGTTTAGTTTTCATTGTTAAATATGCTGAAAATAAGATGACAATAAAAGACGCAAACAATATATGAACAGTCCTAAAAGTGAGATGAAGAAACATTGTCGTTTTCCAATCATGGATAGAAGAATGAAAATAAATGAATACCGCACCATATTTTTGAGAGGGTAATAGAGGATTTGTGAATCTTTATCTAAATTTATAAATGTACATAAATCCAATTTGGAAGGTATTTTATTCAGTAAAGCAATCTCGATAGATTTTAAACATATTTTTTCATTTAACATAAGAAGTGTATTAATCAAATATGAAAGAACAATATTGGAATTATATATTACCTCTTTGCGTCATGATCACTTAAAACTGCTTTTTATACATTCACGTAAAAATTTGATACATATTTACAAACCATTAGCTCTATAACTTCAATATACTCACCTCTTTTTGGCTTTGAATCAGCCATAACGGAAAATAAATTTTCAGTCCCAAATAAAAAAAGTGCAAAAAGAAGAAATGCGGATATGGTATACGATTTCACATAACGCAGCATAAACACAAAAAATAATACACTAAAAGTTAATAAATGTAATACCTTCCAATATTCCAGGACTTGTTTAAACGGATACCTTGGAAATTGAAAATTAATACCTCCTAAATTTGATCAGAAATGAAAATATCTTCCACATTGAGATTAGAGTTGAAGTATACCGGACTCAGGTTTTATTAGTTTTCATAGCAAAAATTATTAAATATTTCACAGAAAACATATTTTTGTGCTCTTTTATTTTATAAATAAAACAAATGAATAACACAATACTAGCTAATTTCAACTTTCAAGATTTTTATTGATTTGAAATAAAGATTAGAACTGCTTGTACGCATGGTGAGGTGCAAGGGTGTAGCTACCACCGTATCAATGATACGGAGCCCCAATCTACAGGAGCCCTAATATGTGTAACTACAGTACTACTAACAAGGCAAAAAAGGGCCCGAAGGAGTTTTGATAAGGGGCCCACTCAGAACTAGTTACTCTAGTGGGGAGGTGTTTAGAATTTTTCAGACCATTAGAAAGTTAGAAAGTATTACAAAGAAAGCAATATTCTGACAAAAACTAAGAACCAAAGATAAAAGTTCAAAATAAATGTTCGGTTAGTTACCTTCACTCAGTTTCGATCTTTTTTATAGGCAAAATTCAATTTTATTTATAAACTAATACGTTCAAAACGGGAAAAAAAATTTCGTTCCAAAATGTTCTATTTAAATGAAAAAAGTAACATGATGCAAAATATATATGTGTTGATGTTGTTGATAATCTTCAAAAACCTGACGAAGTCAAACAAGATCGTTTCGCCCAGCGGTGGCCAACCCAGAAGACCTTGCGGACCACTTCGGAAAAACATTATAATCCCGCGGGTGCATGTAAAAGAAATATACCTTTATATCAGATTTGGACCCATAACAAACATTTGTTAGCACAAAAAGTTAACAAACGTTTGTTATGATTTTTAAATTAATTTTAAAAAAAAACGATTCACAGGCGTAAGTTGATTGGAAAATTCCAGGGAATATGAATATAAATACACTGCTATATGCTTGGTCAGAAATTTTACAACAAATCAGTATAAATTCTAATCGCAATATTGGGGATGTTGCTAACGACCTCCAATGCTTATTGTTTTCGCTAGATTGATATAAAATCTTTTTTAGTGACACAAAATAACTTAGATTAAAATGGAATTGGACTCTGGAGAGTAAAATACATATGTAACACTATGTAACAAAGAGTCGTCATAAAAGGTTCACGATCTGATTGCCAAACTGTCTGATAAAAATTGGAACGTGATATTCAAAAAGAAAGGTATAAAAAGACATTTAAGTTTTTACGAAGCATATTTATTTTAAAGAGATGGTTATGAACTTCCTGAAGGCATACATCTTTTTGTTTCTTTAACTACATAATATAAGCCAAAAGACTATTGTTAAGAATCTGCTACATATTGAAACATTTTTCTCCTGTTCCCATTGATGATGGCTTAGACCAACCAAATCGATTTTAATACATCGCAGCTTCACAATGAAAGGATCAAGTTTCGAAATCTCTGAATAGGAAATCGCCATCATACTTCCTAATAAGTTCTTTTACCAGAATCGTCGGACCTTCTCATCTTCGAATACAATCACTCTCGGTACACCCACTCACTCGGAGCTTTTATGTGGAATTACGTGACAATCACTGTAGTCAGATAAGTCTCCGATTAAGTTTTTGGTGCAACCATAACCGAACGATCGATCCTGACAAGCACCCGGAAATAGAAAACGATCACTGAAGGAAGGACACAAATTGTATTTCCTCCCCTTTTCAATCATTTTCCTTAGGTTTTCTATCTGGAAATGGGAAGTAAGGGGAAAAAAATCCATTTCTGACAAGAGTAATTATTGTTTCGTTGGTCTTCTTCTAAGCTGGAAAAGGCAGGCGATGACTTATCCCCACATAAAAAGTATTTATTGTGAGACAAAAAAAATGTAATATGTAGCCAGGATTTCGAAAACATGAACATTGTGAAAGATAAAAATGTATTATGTCGCCAGGGTTTCAAAAATATTAACATTGTGAAACAAAAAAATGAGCTATTTTGCCAGTTTTGAAAATATCAACAATAGATTTTTTTTTTAAGTAGCATGAAAAAAAAAATGAATATACTTTCTTAAGTACGGTATTTTTGTACAATTTTTTTCATTTGCATGAAAAATTGATTTTCAGCATTAACAATTTTAAAAACGAATTCATCAGTTTTTCTAATGTAAATTTTTAAAGAAATTATTCAAAAAATTTTACAGTAGGAAAGTAGTTATATGTATCCTAAATAAAATTTAAAACTTTTTAAAACTTTTAACGGAACTTTTTAAAGTAGCATGAATAGAATAAAAAAAATCAATACACTTTCTTAAGTACGATATTTTAAAAATTTTTTTTTTCATGTGCATTAAAAAAAGGATTTTTAGCATTAACAATTTCAAAAACGATTACATCAGTTGTTCTAATGTAAATTCCTAAAGAAATTATTCAAAAAAATTTTACATTAGGAAAGTAGGAATAAGTATTCTAAATAAAACTTTAATCTGAAGGAAACATGTTATTATTTCCCCATAAATGAGTCAAGTGTTAAATTTTCAGTAAACAATTTTCATACAGGCAGATCAGCATTATTTATAACTAAGCTACCTAGGTTGAAGCTTACGCTCTCACAAATAAAAAAAAAGACTTCAAAAATATTTTTTACAATTCTTTTATTATATAAACTTAATGTATTAAATATTGGAAAGAGATCACACTAAAAGTTGGGTGAGTGCTGTATTAAAGTTGCATTTTAAAGCAACGCTAGGACTATTGCCACGATCTCGTAATTTGCAACTTCGGTTAAACACGAGGTCGACACCTAAGCTACCAACCCCTCTCCAAAATACTACACCACCACGATATAATATATTTCTCTAATTTGAAAAAAAAATCTTACACTTCACTAATTTGTCTAGATATTCATGTATAATTCATAAAACTTCGTGTAAATACATCGATCCAGAGAGTTCCTCAACAGATTTGTTTTCAGAATTATTATTTTTTTCATAGTTTTTCAAAAAAATATACACATTAATGTAATACATTTTTATTTATATATATATTTTTTTATATATATTGAAAAAAAAAACTATATCAATTTTTATGTTAGAATTAGTACTTTGTAATTTTTAAAAATAGTCGTTAAGGGGGGGGGATGACCAGAGTGCCCAGCTCTTTCGAGCTTCAACCTCTCATCATAAGGACTGTAATGTTATGACTCTTTGTCTTTTGTTAAATTAAAATATTTAATAAGTAAAATATACTTATAATGGAATAATAAAAATAAAAAATTTTAAAATAAAATAATGCATTAAGTGCTTGATAATTAAATTTAAAATCAGTGCAAGCAACGAAAATGAAAGCAAAATTCTGATCAGTAGGTAGGCTAAAAATAGAAGTCTATGTGTGAGGCATTTGCCAAAGAAGATTCAAGAAATGTGCAAACATTTGGCTAAAACTAATCATTTTCAGGGACTTCGGAATGAGGATCAACTGTAATTAATGTAGAAATAATTGGCATAGAAATTAATGATCTCTTGTGACGGTGTTTCTGCATAAAACATGTATTTTAAAATAAATTATATATATAGCTGTTAAAAATACACGTTATATTACTTTTTATACTAACGGAAGAATTAGTTATGTATAGTAAAAAATATTACAGTAATCGTCTTAAGTCACGTTAACACATTTTATCTTTTTTTTTTTTTTTACATTTACCGAGGTATGACCTATAACAAGGGAAAATTTAATTTTTAAATGTTTTTTTTTTCAATTAAGATTACAACAATAAATAGAAATTAAAAAGAAAAGGAGGATAATCATTAAATAATAAAATATAAGATTATTTTGTATCATTTCAAAATGATATTTCTGCAATACTTTTGATAATGTATCTTAAAGTTTACCAAAATGTATTTATTCGTTATTTTCAGAACAAAAAAACAATACTAATAAATAAAAAAAAGGTAGGAAAACAAACTACATTAAATACAAAAGGTAATATTATATCTCCATATGTAAAATGAAATATAAATAACAAAAGTTAAAAGGAAGTCGAAGTTATATCGCAAAGGAAATGAAATCTTCAAGAAACGAAAAAGTAACATATTGATTCCATTATATTACGATTGTTGGAATAAAAACTTTTATTTTTATTTTTGTAGAATACCAAGACAATCCTACAAATCATAATAAAAGTAGAACAATCTTTGAAATGTAAAAAAAATACTAAATCTCTAAGAGTTCGTTTCATTTTGTGTCTCGGAAATTCGGTAGTAAAATATTGTAATAATGATAAGTCATTCTTTTTTTGCTGTTGCCGCTGGTCGAGTGATTTTAATATTTGAAAGACGCGTTCGCCGATTTTTCACATCATATTCTTTGTACATCTTTGGTATTTTTGTATTAAACAGGGAAAGATAAGCAAGCAATCGTTGGGGATATTTCATGAAGCACTTCAGACCTGTTGAGCTAGCTCTATTCTCCCTTTTCATTTAAGATGGCTGTGAAAGATTTTTCAGTATCCAGTGTTAATTAAAATCACTTAAAATTTAAAAAAAAATAAAGTTTGGAAATAAAAAGGAACTTAGTTTTAAAAATTATGCGCTGAAATTTAGATTTTAAAAAGCTTTAACAGAGAAAAAGATATAATAAAATGATCAGGACAGTGGGCGGGTCAAGTCTACCCAATCCGGAGGCAGCGAAAAAGTTCGAACGATGATAAAAATTTAGTTTTTTTTAAAAAAAAATAGCTTTGCTGATATGAAGATAAACGTAGTACAATTCTACGATATAAAACAGAGCGTTAAGATCAGGTCAAAAAAAGGAAGAGTGAGTAAATATTAACGCTGCACTATTCAGCTACTAGAGGGCTGGACCTCGAAATTTGAGCCATGGTCAAGTGACTAGGACGACACCTGAGTTCGCGCGCATCCCACCCCCTCTCCTAACTTTCACATCACACTAACGGGAGGATGTTTGAGCTTTGAAAGATTCCGTCCCCCTACACGGCGGGTCTTCAGTGTTACTAGGCTCGAGCCCATGACACGCAGGCCACGAATCCGTTACCTTGATCACTAGGCTACCGCGGCCTAAAAAAAAAAGAAGACGACATAATATTATTAAAATGTATTGTCGTACTCTTAAACTACTGTATAAAAAGAATCTTAATAATTTTAAATGATTTCCTAAGATTAATAAAAATAAAAGATTAAACTAAAAATAAATTCTCCTTCGAATCAATACTGCTTTAAACTCGTAATTAGAGTTCAAAAGAACGTCAGATTTAAGGTAGCATGTTCATCATATTATTAATGTCTTTTCCTTAAAAATTAAAGAGAAAACGTCAAAATTCGAATGAATGCTGTCGCGGAAACATAAGACTAGAACCATTATCCTTTTACGAAAAAAAAGCGATGAAAAGAATTTCAAGATCACTTGCACCACTACAGGATATTTACGAACAGTTCCGTCACTGTTTATACTCTCAAAATTCTAAAACTCAACCTTTGTCGCAACTTAAACAACAATGTAAACATTATAAAAATACTCGGAAAAATACAAATAAATAATACACCAAGAAAAAAAATCCAACTTTCGTCAATCCGATATTTAGACAAGTCAAAGCCATCGAACACACACACACACACAGAAAGAGAAAATAAAAGTTTAAAAAAAAAGAGAGAGAAAACGAAAGGATAGTGCGAAAAAAAAACAACCACCCAATTTGGGTTCCATTTAGAGTGAGGAAGTCCTCCCTCTAACGATAGCAGAGAGTGATATTCCGGTCCCAATGACGTCAAGAATGTTATTCCCGTAAAGAAACAAGATCAACGACCACGGAGCGGGCGGACAATCGGTGCTATTGCTGCAAATGAAAGGTCTTTTAAGACACAAAGACATGCGTTCATTGGGCGCCGATGACCTTCGCCCCGACCTAGACAAAACCAAGCGAACTCGATTAATGAAATGTTGCGAGAGAACCACACCCTGGCGAGCAAACGACTTGAATATTTAGTCTGCGGCTTCCACTAATGCCATCTGCTCAGGAGGAGGAGGAGTAAGCTTTGCTTGTGTCTCAAATTGTCGACTGTCTCATTTTAGATGAGTTACAAATATAAAAGGATTAAAATAACAAGCGCAGATTATAAACAGCCTCTTCACATTTATTGCTTTAACCTCTTTTTATCCGGTGGTGTGTGTAAAGTGGACGTGGTCAGACCAAACACATTCCCCCCCCCCCATCTTATAACAGATAAAGGGTGCAGATAAATAAGTGCGTTTAAAAATCACAAATATAATTTAAAACAGTATTTTAAGTGGCAAATCTCTTTCACGAGCGATAACGTTTTTCCCCCTGAAGTTTTCTGTTTTTGCACTCGATTATCGAATTACAAGGATAAATAAATTCTTGCCACAATCAAATTTAATTATTTATATTAAATTGTTAAGATATTATAGTGCAAATGTATTTTCAATATAGCAAAATGTAATAAAAATAAAAATTTTAGAGAAATATTAAAAAATTAATAGTAAGAAACAGTATAAAGAAGGGTCGAAGCTGCACAATAGATGACATGTGACTGATTAGGGAAACGACACAATAGGTGCAAAAATGGTCGCTCTGACCACGTCCGCTCCAGGTGGAAGAAATTATATGAACGTATAATCTAGTGATGCAACCTCCAGCAGTGCAAACTGTTGATGAATTAGCTCTTTCATGTTTACCGTGTGTTGCTTACAAATTTCGAATATGAGATTAAAAATAAATTTATTCATTATTTAAATCTTTTTTCCTAAGAAATGATTGAAACGCTTTCAACAACAACGGTGAGAAATAAGTATTATCAAAGTACCCCCAACTCTTTTTTTTACTCCGTAGATATATGTTCCACAATTTTAAAATATCATGCAATATTTTAAAAAATCACTGTGCGAAAAAAGTAATAATAATGTTACATATTTATAAAACACAATGAATTTTTATTACAAAAAAGATTACATTAGTGTACTCTGAAAATTTAGTCTGTGAGTACAAACAGCATATAAAATGGAGATTGAAATTAGTAATAAAACTGTTAACTATTCATTCTTACTAGATAACAAGTGGGTAAGTTTATATATATTACGAACTGGATCAAATGTTCTATCATCAGTAGATTTGGCAGATATGCCTTATGTAGCTGTCCGTTTTGATTCAATTCAAGAATTTCGTTTGTCTGTTATTTTTTTTTATTTTTTTGCTATTGTTGTTACAAATAGCTGGCTGTTTTTTGGAGCTTTCTCAAGTAGCTTATATAGTTAAATCTTGAAATCCAGCTACAGTAAATTTATGATTGCGTTGAAATTTTAATACACGCTCTATGTCAAGATCATGAGTAAGAAAATGTTGTTCTATACTTGTAGCGAAATTCAAGACCTTGCGAATTAAATCATCTGTTATAGTAGCACGATTTAATTTTCGACTTCGCCTTTATCGACTTCTTTATTATCATCATAAACTATCATAAAGTCGATTAAATCATCCTCATCCAAAAGGCACAAATCCCCCCAAATTGTTTTGAAATTCAAAATCGTGTAAAAAAAGAGTTGGGTGTATATAGCGTGTCAATAAAATAGCTATATATTTTAGCGAGGGACCTACAGTAGAAAGCATTTTAATTTATTTACTTGAAAACCTTACTTAAACTTTATGAAACTCAACTTTAAGACTTAAAACATTACGAAGATAAAAGCAAAACTTTTCAACATCGCAGATTATAGGGCGAGTTAGGTAGAAAAAAAAAAGTAATTTATAAATCTTTTATCCTGTTGACAAATTTATTTGGATTTGAAATCTGTTGATGCGATAATCTTTAAAAAATCTATATTTTAGTCATATGCTTTAGTAGTATAGTTATTTTTATTCTAAATTATACGAGAGAAAATCGACAAATTTTAATTAAATGAAAATAATTATATAGGAGTATTAAATATGGAAAAATCTAAGATGTGCAGAAGGAAAATAAACCAAAGAAAGCATTTCATGCTCAGTCTCAAAATTGTTATTGTCCTATAGATTTATTTGATGGCTTGAATTTCCTTAAGAACTGCATTTGTGATTCTTCATTATTATATAGTTTGTTTGCTTCATATAATCATCAAATAAAAGCATGATAAATGCAGAAAATTTTTTCATAAAACTCCTTTTTTCAAATCTTTAAAGAGTCGTAGTATTAGGGTACCATAATGATGTACATTAAAAAATAGGTAAAGAAAAAAAAAAGAAATTTTTGTTTTTATCTTTCGTTATATGTTTTTAAATTAAATATGTAAATTTTTTAAATTAATCATTCCGGCAAATATTTAAAACCAGATTCATTATCCGGTTTCCTACAATTTGATGTTCTGAATAACATAAAAATGAAATCAATATAAATTTCAAAGATTTAATTTCCTATAACCGCATAAAAACAGCCTGAAATAGAGGAAAGATGTTGTTTATGTTGGAGAGGGGAGAGGGGTTCTTTTAATAATTGCAAATGTCAAATAAAAAATTCTGGAACTTGTTGACGATCGGTTTAAAGAACGAGGCATTACATCTATGAACATTTTCTTTTTTTACTTCTTATTACTTTAATTCTTTTTACTGTTTTTATCTTTTTTTAATTTAAAGAAACAACGACTATTATATTTAATCTTATCCAATGCAGTTTCAAATAATCCCAATAGCCCAAACAATGTACTTGCCTTCTCTCGAGTTTTTCAATATTTGCTTTCAGGTGAGCTTTGGATAAAGAGATTATCTTTGTCTTTTCGATTAGTAAAAAAAAATTAAATTATTGATACATAGATAAGAGATTTACTTAAAATATGACGGGTATTATATTATCCTTTTGTGTGATAAATATAATCTTCGTCACAAAGTTTCAGGATAAAATGTAGGAAAGTCAAAAAGGATATAAAACAAAATATTTACTCTTTTGATTACAAATAATATAATTATTCAGAAAAATGTTACGAAGACTTAAAATAATAAAATGATACAGAAAATAAAACCCTTATCAATAGCTATTTGATAATTTAAATTTGAATGTTTTCCAAAAACTATATAAAAGTAAAAGTTTTTTTCATAATACATTAAATGGATAAAAAAAGAAGGAATATTTATTAGTATTTTTTACTTGTATGTTGTGTGTTGTCCCCAATAAGCCAAATTCCTCTCTTTATTATGTAATATATTCTTACATTTTTAATTCAAATTAAACGAAAAAAATATCCATCACAATTTAAATAAAAGTAACTATTGCAGTAATTGTGAAAATATGAAGCTGATATTCTTCCTCCTTTTTGAGATTTTAGTAAATTTTCTTCGAAGTTTTAGATGTAATCCAAATCAGCCAATTAGGAAAGAAAAATAATATAACCTACGTATTTTTTTATTCTTTTAAAATAAAACATAAAAGAAGTATCCAACAAATGGAAAATGGAAGAAATTCCCTCTTGTAAAGGGAAAAAATTGTTTGGCAAATATATATTTATTATTCGTTAACTTAAAACGAAAAAGTAAGACGTAAAGCAAAAATCTAGGTCATACATTTTTGTCTTGTTTAAATGAGGAATATTTTTAAATATTAATAAGCTGGTTTTTGCAGCGGATTAGTTTTTAGTCTTTTCAATAGAGGTAGTATTTGAAAGTGACAAAATATTTCGTATGATAAAAATAAACTTTTTGTATGATATTTTTTCTGTATTTTCTAAAAAAGACTTAAAACGCCAACAATTTTTAAAACTATTGCAAAGAAAGATCAATTCAAACATCTTTCATTTCCATCACAACTATATTCTCGGTACTTTTCCGTTTCGCCGATGCAAGCGAAGAATTCGCCAAAAATGATACAACCGACACCAAACAGAATATTGCTGCAGGTAACTTTTTACCACTACATTTTCAAAACCAATCGCGGTCTTTTCTTATCAGTAACATCTTTTTCATCACACATCAAAGATAGATTAAAAAAAAAAAACAATGAGAACTAACATCTATAAAAAAATTTTATGTGTATATTGTGTGTTATCGTCAATAACTTGTGGCGAGATTTGAGCCGGCGAAATGGAAAAGTACCCAATTCTTCTCCGAAAAAAATACACATTTTCTTTTATAAAAACAAATTTATATTCCATAAAATTTAAGCGAAAAGAAAAATATTTGTAATTCTTCTTGCGAGAAACTGCATTTTCAAAATTAAATACATTTCACGTAATCTATATATATAAAGGAGAAAAGCGACTCACTGACTGACTGACTGACGGACTAATCATGATATCTCTGGAACTATTCAACCTACAGACTTGAAATTTGGTAGACATGTTCCTTTGATAGAGTAGACATCAGCTAAGAACCGATTTTCCGAAATTCGAAACGCAAGGGGCGTTTCGGGGGTTAAAGGGCGTTATAAATAATTGTTTCCATGTTTAAACTACTCAATGTACAATTTTGAAATTAGGTAAGCAGATTCCTTTCATACAGTAGAGATCCGCTATAAAATGAGTTTGGTGAAAATAGACCCCCAAGTGGCGTTGTAGGGGGTTAGGGGGCGTTATAGATAATTATTTCCATTTTTAAACTATTTGACGCACTGTCTTTAAATTTGATAAATAGATTCCTTTCGTTGAATAATGATCAGTTAAAAAAAGGGTTTTGTGAAAACAGACTTCTAAGAGGCGTTGCGGGGGATTAAGGGGCGTAATAGATAAATATATCCGTTTTTAAACTACTTCACCTACCTGCTTGAAAATTGGTAGGTAAGTTTCTTTCATGGAGTAAATATCCGCTACAAAATGGGTTTTGGAAAATTGACCCCCAAGGGGTGTTGCGGGGGGGGGGTTTAAGGGGCGTTATAAATTCCGATTTTTAAGTTATTAGACGTACAGTTTTGAAACTTAGTAAGCAGATTCCTCTCATAGGGTAGAGATACTCTACATAATGGGTTTCGTGAAAATTGCCCCGAAGTGGCGTTGCGGGACTTAAGGGGCGTTATAGATAATTATTTTCATTTTTAAACTATTAGACGCACAGTCTTCATATTTGATAAATAGATTTCTTTCATAGAGTAGAGATCAGCTATAAGAAGGTTTTGTGAAAAAAGACCTCTAAGTGGCGTTGCGGGGGATTAAGTGGCGTAATAGTATTTTCGTTTTTAAACTACTTGACCTACCTGCTTGAAAATTGGTAGGAATGTTTCTTTCATGGAGTAAATATCCGCTACAAAACGGGTTTGGGGAAAATTGACCCCCAAGGGGTGTTGCGGGGGGTTAAGGGCAGATATAAATAATTATTTCTATTTTTAAACTATTAGACACACAGTCTTGAAATTTGGTAAGCAGATTCCTCTCATAGGATAGAGATACATTACAAAATGTATTTTGTGAAAATCGACCCCTAGGTGGCGTTGCGGAGGTTCAAGGGGCGTTATTGATAAATTTATTTGCATTTTTAATTTATTGGAAGCACAGACTTTAAATTTTGCTAAGCAGATTCCTTTCTAGAGTGCAATTCCCCTACAAAATGGGTTTTGTGAAAATAGACCTCGAAGTGGCGTTGCGGGGGCTCAAGTGGCATTATAGATAATTATCCCCATTTTTAAACTATTAGACATACAGTCCTGAAATTTGATAAGCAGATTCCTTTCGTAAAGTAGAGAACCGCTACAAAATGGGTTTTGCGAATATCAACTACTAAGTTTGATTTCGGGAGATTAAAGAGGCGTAATCGATAAATATTTCCATTTTAAACTATTTGATCATCCTGCTTGAAAATTGGTAGCCATGTTCCTTTCATGGAATAGAGTTCCTCTAACAAAGAGTAAAACGAAAATTGACCCCCAAGGATGGTTGCGAGGGGTCAAGAGGAGTTACAGAAAAAAATTCCTGTTTTTAATTGTTAGACCCATATACTTGAAATTTGATAAGTATGTTTCTTTTGTTGAATAGGGATCCATTAAGAATGTATTTTAAGCAAATCAAGTTCTGGGGGGTGCAGGGGGTTACTGGGACGTGTTGACAAAAAAATTCCTTTTTTCGAGCTACAAGAACTATAATAATGAAATTTGGTTTGCATTTTTCTTTTGTTGAATTGAAATCCGCTAAGAGCGGTTATTTTGAAAAACGGCTCTCTACGGGATTACGGGGATATTGATAGTAAAACTTTTGTTTTTTCTGTTAGATTTAGACTTGAAATTTGGCTTGCATATTCAATTTACGGAATAGAGATCCACCGAAAATTGGTTTTGCGGAAATCCACTTGGTGTTTGGGTTACGAAAGAGCAAACATCATTCTATACTTCAATTTTAGAGATTTTTAGAAAATACAAATTAGATGAGTTCTGCCCTTTTTTTTTATCAACAGGCGACAGTTACAGGTATAAGTATATTTTTTAATACAATCGAATTCTTAATGCTAGGACTTAGATATCAATAATTTATACATATATATAAGCAGTAAAAAATTATAAAACATCATGAAATACCCAGCGAAGCGGGCGGGTAACGGCTAGTAATAGAATATGTTCAATTACAAATAGTTTTCAAACACAGTGATTTTGTCATACCCTTTGTTGCAGCTTAGAACCAAATTCATATATATTTATATCTACTAAACAGAACATCAAATAAGCATATTAGTGATATTAAACAGTTCAAACCATTCAAAATGAATAATACATAATAATCACATAATCATTTAAACAAAAAAAAGAAAAAAAATATTATCCGATATTAAAGCAATAAATAAAATGCAATTTAAGGTTTTATAAAGTGTCGAGAATAGTATTTCTAGCATAATTTCCAATTAAATTTTTTTAAAAAAAAGCAGAAAGAAACTTAATTGTAGATTAAAAAAATACGAAACTTTTGAAGTTTTGAAAATGACTTGCTTTACAAACTTTACGCTACGCGCTTTGCTGAAAAATAAATACCATATGTCCGAAAAGAATAACTACGCTTTAAAATATTAATTAGAAAGAAAATAAAGATATCCAATCAAAGTATTTTTTTGTTCCTTAAAAAAATATTAAAGTTTTTCCCCCCTTCCTTCCTCAGTGGCTCGACAGCCCAGGGTGGGTCTTGGCTTTCTCAAGAAGTCTTGTCCAGGCTAGCCTTCTTCCTGCCAGTGTTCTCCAATTCTTTGTTCTCAAAACTAGGAGATCTTTTTCCAGGCCATCAATAAAGTTCTTTTTCAATGCTTTATTGCACGATTCCAATGTGCGCACCATCAGGTGCGCGCAACACATCGAGTCTACGCGAGATTTCTAGCCACTTTCTATGAAGCTTTGCAAGATCAACAATATGAATGTCCACTGTAATTGGACTTTTCACTTCATCTATGTCACGAAGGATTAGTAAACAATGTGTAACGAATTTACATTCTTTATTCCCTGTGATCCGGCTAGATATGTGGGAAGTACTAAATGATCAGACGACATGATGAACTCAATTGATTTATTTATCTCTATATTTAGCACAGACACAAATAACACTCTAATTAAGATAAATTTGATCAATTAGAGGACGAAGGTGAGACAAGATAGCGTGGGGATAATATATACGATCATGCAAATCTATCCTTACTATAACTTATACAAAACTTGTTTTATTTTAGAAGCTCGCTTATAATTTAACTCTCTAACTTCTACTTGAAATAAGATCACAATACACCTGAACTCTTGCAATCCCTTAATCCTTTAGACGTGGCCGTAAACACTTCTCCAATATTAGAACTAGGCACTTTCCGAATTTCTAACTTCTCGCGTCGTACGCTATTTACATATACGTATTACTGAAAAATTGCTGGCTTCTCACCTATTCACTTCACATCTAAGCTATCTTCACTTCACTTACCTTCAATTCTCATTTCACTGACTTTCAAAACTAGAGAATATAGAATATATATATTGAACTTCATTTGCATAATCACGCTTTCTTTCCTCAGAGAAAGTTGGTGGAAAGAATGGTGGCCCCAAGGAATTAGTTGAAGGAAAAGTGTAAATCCGTCACAAATGTTTTTCACGTATTCCTACAAAAAAAAGTCCAAATGTGTCATATCTAAAGATCCTGGTAGACACACTATCGGACTACCTCTTTCCACCAATCAGACGAGGAAATCCCCCCCCCTCAACTTCAGAGTGGTGGTGCCTCATTTACTCCGTACATGTGTTGCAGATACAAAATTGATAAACCATGCTACAACTTGCGCTTGTTGCGGTGAAGCCATCTTGAAACAAGAATGTTGAAAAACGGGGACATTGCGCCATCCAGTATGCACTTCACAAAACAAAAACTTCAGTACTTTCTTTATGGAACACAAAAAAACCATAAGAGAAAATCTTTGATTTAATATTTGAAAGTGCAGTCACACATACGTTTTGGACACCTTAAATATAATATTTAAGCTCAGTGGCTAATCGCGTCTGGAATAACAGCATTGTCGATTGATAATTATTTGATATACATTTTAATACTTAAGAAAAAAGCTTTAATAACTCTGAATCTTATCAGCTTTGAATTTAAAAGTACACAGTAATCGTAAAATGCATTATTTTCATTTGAGTACGAGATAAATGGAAGTACTTTTTTGAATCTGATTAAACAAATGAAATCTAGAAAACTTAAAAAAAAAAACTTAAGGAATGAAATGAAATTATACAAGGGTAAGTATTTAAGTGGTAAGAGTAAATTTATGTTAAATAAAACAAAATATTTTTTAATAAAAAAAGGGTTTAAAAGCTTAAAAGGACGAATACCCTGAAAAAAAAAAGAAACATCATTTTTTGTTAAAAAAAAACTAAATAAAAATTTATAGGATTAATTTTTTGCAGTTTTGATCCAACTTTGAGATAACTAAGCGTTCTTGATTCTTTTTTTTTCTCTTCAAAAACTAACTTTTTCCCCCTCTAGTAATCTTTTAAAACACCATCAAAATCTCTCTTGAGACATCCATAAGAGAGTATTTTAATTTAATTTTTTTCCCTTCGAATAATGAAAAAAGAATGATGAAAAACCTTTCCTTGATATAAAAAAGTAAGTAAAAAATATTTTATAAAAGCAGTCTTAATAAAATACATAAGACTTTGGTTTCAAAATATTACTAAAGCAACAATTAATGCAAATCTCGCCACAAAATTTTGCATGTACATTATATATACAAAATTTGCATATACATTATATATACAAAATTTGCATATACATTATACATACAAAATTTGCATGTACATTATATATACAAAATTTGCATATACATTATATATACAAAATTTGTGCATATACATTATACATGCAAAATTTTCACATACAGTTTATGTTAACTTGCAATAACATACCTTTTGATAAATTTTTGACAATAGACGTAGAAATATAGTGTGTAAATGATATTAGAAACTAACTTTGTCGTAGTCTCTCACTACCCCTATGGTTATTAATTCCCCTTTGCACATTATCTAAATTTGGATATGTCGAATTCATAATTAATGACTACGCAAATAATAAATCACTTATTTATATTATTCCTTATGATAGAAATACACAAATATTAATCAAACTTTAAGAACAACAAATTATAGTGGAGTGAGATCAGAATTCAATTATGAACGACGGAACACTAACTGATACCACGGGGGAATAACGCATACAATCAAACTACGCATTTAAATCTAATCTATAAAAATCACAGACCTGATATCTCTTTAAGAAGGAATCTTGAATACTTGTAGAATCTATGAAGTGGCTTCAATCTTGGATATCTTCAGTTACGTCCGAACCGAATTAATGAATCTTTTTCAATAATCTTCCTTCCGCTAACAAACTTCACTTAGTCAAACTAATCTCCTAGAATCACCTTCTTAATCAATCACGTAGTTTACTCCTCTATCAAACACGTAGTCATCCTCATCTCTTCATTTCATTTCTCCCTTTTATATCTCTTTCGAACTCGCTAAACCCGAAACTATCTTATTTGCATAAGTCACACTTTCAGCTCTCAGCGGGGATTGGTTAAAATAAATACAATTTAAAAGATTATGAGAGAAGGTTAGTGAAACGCGTAAGCACCCGTCACAACTTTATGAAAAATCTTCTAATGCAGTTTAGTTTAAATTAAATAATTAAAAAATCAATATCCTAATTATTATGATTCAAAACTATTTAGTACAGTAATTCTAAACCTCCTTTTTTGTTGCAGTACAAATTTAACACTCTCAAAATTTGGCGGCGCACTAAGAATAAAATAGGTTTAAAAGTATTTTACTTACCGACAATAAACAATGTAGAATAATTTATGATAATAATTTTCAAAGTTAAATAAAATTATATGTACGGCAAAGGCGACAAAATGTTTATTGAGAAACTAATTAAAATTATTATAAGAATAAATTTAAGGCTAAATTTGAGCTTAATAATTTTTGATAATTTCGTTTATATTTGGTCGTAAAAATGATAATGTCGCTCATTTCGTCATCTATGTATATCTAAAAGTTTCGATCTTTTTGCAATTTTACATTTGTTAATCCTGCAATAAGCTGAATTCACGCAAATAAGACGTAGAAAATTATAGCGATATTTTAAAGGCTGTGTTTTGGATATTATGAGATAATCGGCTCTAATTTTAATCTAAAATGAATTAATTTGTGACGGATCTATACGCGTCTGTAAATAACCCCTTGGGGATTTTCTGGGGCAATAATATTATCAACCTTCACCGAGTGAAGAAAACGTGATTATGCAAATTAAGTATATTATTTAAATTCTGTATTCGCGAGTTTTGGAGTTAGTTGGTGAGTGGAGGATCGTGAAATTATTAAATGCAAATCGGAGTGTATCAATTGAAGAAGTCTAAGAGTATCACTCGACGGTGATTAAATCCGGATAAGGATCGTATTCAAAACCTTGACTGGAGGACTCAACTTCATAAAAGTACAGGTATTGTGATCTTTGTTTAAATAGAAGTTTTTCTTATTAGTGCGCGACGTAGTTTATATTGAGCTTGTATGGGTTATCGTGGAATCAGTTGAGGGTCCGTATTATTATCCCCAGGCTAATGAGTCTCACCTTCGCGCTTTGCTATATAATCATTTATCTTAATTAGATTGTTATTGAGGCTTGCTTGATATTTTGGTGACAAAACAATTAGAGCGAATGGTGTCTGCTGATTATTCGGTTTCTCCCATACATCTAGCAGGGTTCGAGGGTAGACAAGGGGGATCAGAGGGAAGCAGGAACCGACAAGCATTACAAATTGACTCTTCTAAATATTTTTAAGTTAAATCTAGATTATTACAGAGCGAAATTATAGTTTTTCCTCTTTATTCAAAATGAATGAAAATACGGATGTATCCATTATCACAAATGGATTACGAATCCAATAATTTTTTTTTTTTTTTTTTTGCATCCATCTATCCAAGAAAGGATAAGTTAAATAGACCACAAATACCCTTAAAATAAAACGGCTGAATGATTCGGTTCCATATTTTATTTTTTTCTCAGAGTATAATTAATAATTTTAAAATAATTCGGAGGCACAGTGGTTGAGAATTACTGATCTTGTAAAAGATTTCACTTTTCCGAACATTTCTGTTAGTAATTGGCATATTTGCTTAAAATAAAATTATTACTTTGGACTTATTACCAAAAGTAATTTATACGTAATTTAATAAACTAAATGACACAAAACAGAATCATTTTGATCCTGAGATAAGGATACAAAAGTATACGAAATGCTAGAAATGTTGGGGAAAAAATTGTTCTAAACAGTCAGAGTAATTAAACGTTTTCTTTTAGCATTTTCAAAGTACCACGAAATTGATTGGTAAATGGTCTAAAATAAATTATAATAATAAACTATTACATAAACACAGATGACAATAAGTATTTCGTTTCTCATGGAATGCATTTCTAATGGAATGTATTTCATATTAACACATTTAATAATGTTTTGATAGACTTAAGGTATCCGACTACCCTAAAGCTGTGAATTTTGCCAAAAATTGATAATTTTTTTATAAACCTATTTTATAGGCCACCTAATTAGCTTTATAAAAATACCAAGTTCATAATTTTCCGTTCACTAGAACAAAAACTACAAGTGTTTTAGTAAAAGCACATGCCATTACTTTAAGCAAGATATACTTTAAAACGCGTTTTACTCGATATGTGTTCTTTTTAACATGCTCAAACGGGGACAGCAATTGCTAAAAAAGTTTTGAAAATAATTAACTGAAATTTTGTGTATATACCGTATAGTAGTAAAAGTGTTTTAACCTTCAAATTTATCAATCACTGTTTTATTACAAAATTTACAGTCCCTTATGTGAATATAAATCACTGTTTTTTTAGCAATTCTATATAATAACTAAGATAAAGTGCTCTAGTTTTTGTAAAAATTAAAATATATCTTACCCCGAAGGTCATTTCAAAAATGAATAACTTAGCAACACGTCAGAATTGAAAGTTTGTTGATGAACTTTTGGTACAGAATGGGCCCCGTTGATATTTTTTTTGTAAATTTTTAATCATCCTTTCCCATTTTAGTAAAAGTAATTTCTTTTTATATTCTTAATTTTAGATTCTTTTCCTTAAAATGTACAAAACAAATATAAAAACAACAAAACAATCTCCATATCTCTATTTAAAAAAACAAACAGTTTTCGCAAGTACCTAATTCATTTCATCCTAACACCACATGTACATATTTTTGAAAAGTGTTTAAGTAAATGTTTGTTACAGATTAATTACGAAAGATAGAATAAAAATAAAGATATCTAAAGCAAGTTCAACGTCGCAGGAGAGCTTCAATATGAATCGATCGCAGATAAATTTATAATGAATTCTTCCGAAATAAACGTAAATTCAGCAATAAAAGGAAGCGTGTTGAGATATAAACCTTAAAAGAGACCTTTACTACTTCAATAGGAACGAAAAATTGAAGATCTTGCCTCATATTAGATTTATTTTATGGTTTTATGTCCGTTTTTTTCTGGCGCCACTGGAATACAAAATTATGTGTGTGTGCCATACAAATAACCTTTTGTAGTAATAAAAGAAATTGTGTTTCCTAATTTATTAAATGCAAAGAATTCACAGCAGTTTTTTCAGCACCAAATACTTAAAAACAATATTTTAAGAATATAATATCATCAATATTTTCATGCATGTTTTTAAATACTTTAGGGAGAAAAAATATTTCACATATTCAAAAGTTACTCTATATTATGACAACCTTTACAGTTTAAAAACATCATTGTTAGCAATATGTGTAAGTAGAATTTTTTCGCATATTTCAGATATACTGTGTTTTTTAAATTCAATTGGGGTGAACTCACATACCGTTTCTAATTTTTTTTCCAAAAAAGTATATTAAATGCGTTGAGCGCATCTATTGAATTTTTTTTAAAAAATAAAAGTATGTAACATTCTTCTACAAATTTTAAATATTCATAAATATTTTTTTTAAAAAGTGCCTTTATTTAATTAATTTTGTTAATTGGGTAAGTCATACATAAAGATTAGTTGCTAAACAGTTGAATGTAGGAAATGAATATAAAAGTAAAATTAAATATTAAAATAACTAATTAAAAATACACTGAATCCTTTTGCAGCATCATAAATGAAACTGATAACTCATTTTTGAATACAAACAAAACATTTGATACAAGTAATATGAAATAATATGAAATAAATTCGTAAATTAAAAAGCCTTAACTCTATATATTTTTATATAACATTTAAACTGCATGGATCAGTTAAAGTAAAACGATTATATACTCATAACCAAAGTAAGATATTTTATGAATTAAAAAATACATAAAACATATCTAATTATTGATAAACATATAAGATGTACAAGGAAATAATTTTTGATATTCCATGTAAACTGTTCAATAATGAATGCAAAATCAGAAAATTATTGAATGTCATTAAATAAAAAGATAAAAATTTAATTACTACCAAGAGAATGACAAAAAAGAAGCTTATTTTAGGATACCTTTTACATATAAACATATTTTTAAAAAAGCAAAGAAAATTACCCATTTCATTTCAAACAGAAAATATATCACCTTAATATAGCCCCGCAGTTTTTATCATTTTAATAATTGTTCAGAAAGTCTTTCCTCGATTCTTCCCAATAAATAGCACATTTCAATTTCTGAATATCTTCAAACGAAATTCCTAGCAATTTTTAAGCTGGGGTCTTATTCCATTCTCACTTAAGATGTTAGAACATCAACGACTGAGCAAAAATTGAAATTAATGTATCATAAAAGGACTTAACTGAAATCCGGAGGGAAATCTTAACTTTACCCGAAAGAATAGAGAGTAATTACGAAGCCCGAATGCACCAATTTATTCGACAATTCAAATGTAAAAGTTCACATTGTGTAGAAATGGTTACAGTTAATATGCTATGACAGACAATTGGTGGTTTATATTTTTATCAACATAATAATGGAGTAATATTTCAAATACAGAGAGAGAGAGATGTGCGTGTGTGTGTGCGTGATGAATTGATTTATAAAATAATAGAATCTACATATACGAAGATATTCGCACATGTATCTGCTTAAAAAGATTAAGAATATATATTTGTTTTAAAGTATTAAATAAATTGAAAAAAACCTGAAAAATATATTAATATTTTTTAGATTATTAAATATATTTTTACTTCTTACTTTTCAGAGCGAAAAGAATTGCCTTAAGTATTTAAATTCTAGAATTAATAACTGAAACTTTTAAGTAGAATATGTGTAGGATGTTTTTTTCAGCGCTAATGCCCGTTTCTTTAGTGAATTTCCGAAATATATTATAAAAAAAGACAGAAAATTTTCTCTTAAAAGTTTTTATTAGAATCTAGTAAAACTTACGAAAAACTCCTTTTGATTGATGGTTTATTATGATTAATATACAAAAAAGTGTTTAAAAAAATTACTATAAACATGGTAAAGTAATTCAAAAGTTTTAGGTATTTGAGAAGCAACCATTTTTAACACCCTTTTATAAGCTTCACTTGTATATAACATAATCTTTGGACTCAATTTTTAACCGCTTTAAAAGGTCAGATTAATTCCAAATTATTTTTCCCACTTGTCCAGGACCAATGGCAATACAATAATTTAAAAATTTTGTTCTATTGTCCTGATCAGGATCATCAGGATTAATGATGTCCACTTTTTCTGATCCCATCCCGCACCTGGAGACTAATTTAAGATCTCATTTCTAGATTTGGCGACTAAAATATTCAGGTACAACTTAGCTCGATTAATTATAAACGGGTGTTTTTTTATTTTTTTTTAACTATCATTTATTACATAGATATTTTTTAACCAGATTTTTCTTAATTTATTTAAAATTCTTTCATATTAGCATTTCTAAGCCAAGCTATTTTGATATTGCAGTAAATTGTTTTCAATTTTGTATTAACTTTATTTCTTTCATTATATATATTTTCCATTCTTCCAAAAATCTGCACACAAAACTGAATTTTTAAGTCTGAAAAAATGGTGTTTTAGTATTGAATATATTTGAAATATGGATATAAATTAATTATTTTAGCTTAACTGCACGTTGAATTTTCGAAAGATTTACACTGTAATTTCATTACATTTATATGTGCAATTAAATTAATCGTAATCGTTTAATTTCAGAGCTTATTTTCATTAAAATTACTCATAATATTTACATGAAACTGTTTAGTTATAAAAAACTTAACATCTCTGGCACCACCAAAAAATAAAATAAAATTAATAAAACATTCTATTTTAGCAAAACATGGGGTATTTCAGTCATCAGTTCATAAAACAGAAAAAAAACTTATTTTTAACACGAAATAGTTAAATTCAGAAAAGGATTCTGAATTCAGAAATAAATATTCTTAATTTTTGCATAAGGTCTGAAAAAACAAAGTTCGGAACAGTGATTTTGTAAACGCATATAAATAAATAAACGTTTTGATATTTAGCATGCATTTTAAATTAGAATATGCATACAAAATTGTTTTAAGAATATTATCATGGGAATAAAAATTTTAAATGTCACTTTTCGGCAAAAAATTAACAAAGAATGATATAGTTTTAAAACATTCTCTTTTTATAGAAAATGCTTCTATAATAATAATATTTTGAATATATATAGTTAGGACTTCTCTACAGAGCCTGAGAACAAGAATTTTTAAAATAAATTTCATATTTTAATACTTCAAAGTACATAAGTTTTAACAAAAAACACCAGTCGTTATTTAAATTGGTTGTAACTCTGGAAGTGAAGTGAATTTTATAAGAACTCTAGTAGTGGTTTTGTAAAGAAGTTTTAGCTACCTATAACTTGGTGCAGTGGCGCAACAGCTAGCCCATGAGGGCCAAGGCCTACATGAGCAGACGTTCCAATCAGGTGGTCAGTCTGACGTAAAACCCCCCATTTTTAAGTTCCCAAGCAAGCTTGGTACTCATTTATCGACCCACTGAAGAGATGAAGGGCTGAATCGACCTTGCCGAGCCCGGGGTTTGAACCTCGGACCTGTGGTGTGGAAGCGCGATGCACTACCACTCAGCCATTGGGCTGCCTGTCTATAAATAAAATATTATTATTATAGAAACATTTTCCAAAATAGAGTATTTTTATAGTTTGTTAATCTTTTTTCATTTTTATCTTTCCCAAAAATTGAATTTAAGTAACCTTTTCTTGTAATAATATTCTTAAAACAATTATATGTGTATTCTTATTCAATTCACACTAAATATTATAAAACAATTATTCATTTACACTCTTTTTCCAGATTACGGTTCTGACCGTAATCGGTCTCTTTTAAGAGAAATGCCGTCACACATAGAAATTAATATATATATATATATATATATATATGTGTGTGTGTGTGTGCGTGTATAATAGGCGTGGCCGTTGGAATGAATTTCTTAATATGATTACTACTTTTGACGATTTTTATGTTGCATAATCAATATTATCCAGGAGGCAGTCATGGGGTTATTCAAATCTGTTTAATTCCCCATCTTGAAACATTTAAACAGGTTAAACATAAAGCATGACAAGGACAACAAAAATACACAACACACAAACTCATACCAAGCTTCAGACGGCTACATGTTGAAGGCAGACAAATACAGAAGTGAAAAGAGAGAGCAGTCTCCAGGAATCTCAGTTTTTATAGGTGGCTCAAATCACATGATCTGAGTGGGTAGTAGATGTAGTTTAAAATACTCTCGTTAGGCGGCTGGCTAATTTATTACTAAAATGTGGGTCCTGAAGATATGGACTAAATAATTAAAAGATATTTAAAAGGATTATATTACTGGGATTATTACATATATATATATATATATATATATATTACCGGCAAAGTATGAAATCCGGCATTCCATAAAATGCCTAAATCTAGTCGGCAATGTATGAAATGATTCCTATTTCACACATGCTAGCATTTATAGAATGCCTAATGAGAAACCGGAAAAGTATGAAATACATCTCAGATTCATTTCGAATATTGTCAATTGGCAAGACATAAAACTTTTAACGCGTATCTCAGGCTCAGAATCTGTTAGTTGTACATCGCTGTTTGTTCGGAAATGCCAAAATATTAAATTTTACTTAAGCTTGTTCATCAAAAAATTGGTTTTTTCCTGTGCTACCTGAAAATGGAGGAACAAGCTATAGTGTTGGAGAAGGAGCCATGGTCTATAGCAGGGGTCGGCAACCTATGTCACACGTGCCACATGTGGCACATAGTACAATTATCAGTGGTTCTTTGCGCTATTCAACAAATTTTAAATTTCTGAAGTGTTTCAAAAATTCTCTACTGTATAATTCGCCGAATTATATTGGTAGATTGGTTTGACAGGCAACAGCTAAAAGGTTGCCGACCCATGGTCCATAGACATGAAAACACTATTCGATGGCTAGTTGCCCAAAATTCGAGTTGATGTTGCAAAAAAAAAAAAAAAAAATGGTTTTTTCTTAACTGAAATTACTTATACTAGAAGTTAATAACTGATTTACAAAATGCTAAAATGATTACTATAAAGGAACCCAGGGACTATTGGTTGTTGAATAGCTATGATGTAATGTTTGCGGGAAATAAAAGTAAACTCATTTAACCTGTTAAAGAAGGCGTCAGTAACATAAAACAGTGGTCCACAACCCCTGGTCAGAAACCTTGCACTGAAAAAACGAAAGTGTACAATGGTACAGCGAAAAACAAGTGATTTTTTTCCATAATAAAGGTAAAATTGCGACATTTTGCACGGCCGCGGTAGCTAAGCGGCCAAGGTATCAGACTCGTGGTTGGTGTGTCAGAAGTTCGAGCCCAGTACCACTAAAGACCCTCCTTGTAGGGGGCGATGTACGTTAAATCTGTTGAGAGCTCAAACGTTTTCCTGTTGGTGTGGTAGTTAGGAGAGGGGGATGCCAGGTCAGGTGTCGTCCTCGTCAGTTGATCATGGTTCAAAATTACGAGGTCCGTCGCCAAAACCCCTCGTGTTGCTCAACAGTGCGATGTTAATTCTCACTCACTCACGCGACATTTTGCACCTATTTTTTTTTTCTTCAAGCACGTTTCCCGAATATGATGATTTTCAATATTCGTATAGCGTCCAGTTTTATATATGCATGAATCGCATTCGGTTTTCGGTTATCTGAACTGTGTCCGATCCCAACTGATTCGGATAAACGACGTTCTACTGTAAATTATAAAATCAAAACAATTTAAAATATAAATAATCAACGTTCCACTCTCAGTGGGCCACCTTAAAATTATTAAACGGTGACCGGTCCGAAAGATAAAAATGTGGGGAAGAACTACTAGTATACAGTATTATGTCACGGATTCTTTTTTCCCCAATTGGGCTGCAGATTGGTATTTTTACCATTTTCAGACTTAGTACATGCCTCAGGGTCTGGCATCCCTTTTTAGTGCGGCACTATGTAGGCGATACTAATTGCCGCCGGTAATTTTGATATCCAGTTTCCTTCCCAGAGGAAGGTACCTGAGCTCTGACGATGTGAAATTGTTCTGGAATTTAATTTGCCAAGAGCAAAATTAAATTCCGAATTCTAGGGATGTGATAGAATTCTGAAAGATCTTTCAACCCAATACAAAAATGTTACACGTTATGATATTGAACTTGTACATCCACCTTTGTGAACCTTGCCAGAAAAAACAGAGAATTATTTTTAAAAAAAAGGTATTGTAGTAAAAACTTTGATTTTTTTCTGAATGCCAATATGTTGGCACTTGTAATGAGTGGAAAATAGGATGGTTTCTATCGACTTGAAACTTCTGAAGGAATTTGGATACAAGTAAATGACAAATCACAATTTAACAGTATTTTTTAATGGCAGCTTCATTATTTTGTCAGAATAACATTTGTACTTTTAGGTATGTACTTCGTTGTGATATAACAGCCTTATCATTACCTTTTTTTCATACTTAGCCTAAATAACTTTAGGCATTCTATAGAATGCCTGGCCATTTTATACAATGCCTAGGCAAAGTATGTAATGAATCTCATATTTCATACTTTGCCTAAAAACTTCCGGCATTCTATAGAATGCCGACATTTCATACTTTGCCGGTAACATATATAAGATATTAAGCTGAATATTTTTATTCATGATATAGTTTTTTTCTTTTTATTCCATATAATAATGGAATTAGGTAAAAAAAAAAAGTACGGTAAAAAAGTATTGTAAATCACGAAAATGGAGATGGAATAATATCTCGATTAAAACATGGATACCAAAATGGCGAAGAGTATATCTTTAATAATACCTTAACGAAATGGTTTCTCAAATGGAACTCGAATAAGAGGCTTTATTCGAAATGGAATACTCCTATAGCATTTGTTTCAAAATCCTTTCAAGTCCGAAACTAGAATAGTTATGAATGATTAGAAGGTACCGCATTATACAAAAGCTTATGGTCAGCCGCAAAATATTAGTTAGCGATCGGGCAGCTTTAATGAGTTGCGTTTAGCCAGTTTCATCCGATAATAGAATACCAGTACTTAATTAAAATAGAAACGAAATACTCGTAATGGATGTTTCGAATGTATTAATGAGGACGAGTCATCAAATTACAATTAAAATTCACCGGAATCAAAGCAGCGTAAGTGTAATTTATATCTCCCTCCAATTAGAGTTTCGGAACAATGTTATATGGTATTTATTCAAAATGGGAATGAAATGTCGAAGTGATCAATCAAATGGTAAAATTAATCAAAGTTATTCGTATGCAAATTATAATGCTCTAAGATAGTTGTTTCAGAAATATTTGGAAATTTTTGTTGAATGATTAACTATTTAAAATACGCTTTTTTAAAGTTTAGTTAACGCGTTTTTATTAAAAACGTATTATATTTAAGTTAAATTAATATTAAAATTAACGAAACATCCAACCATTTCAATAATTTATAAGGGTCACCCAAATGAAAGTGGCATTGCTGTAATAACTCAGCAATTTGAAGAGAAAGATGGCTGTGCATCATCCTCCACAGCAGTAACTCCCAAACTTTTTTCTGTTTCACAGTACACTTTAAACAATTTCAAAATTTGGCAACATACTAACCATAAAATAAGTTTATAAGAATTAGTTTAATAAGCTTATAAGTTTGTTATATAAGTTATGTAATTTTTTTAAGTTACATAAGTTATATAAGTTTTTTAAAATTTATATATAAGTCATATAAGTTTTTTTAAGTTATATAATTTTTTAAGTAATATAAGTTGTTTTTTTAAGTTACATAAGTTTAATACAATTTTACTAATCTGTGATATATATATATACACTATGTAAAATAGTTTATAATAGTATTCAATGTTAAATAAAATAATATAAATGGAAAATAACACAAAATGTTTATTGGGTAACAATTACAAATTAATTATAAGAATACATACACACATATTTAATGCAAAATTTAAGCTTGGTGATTTTTGATAATTTTGTTTACATTTGGTCGTAAAATTGTTAATATCATGCCACTTTCATTGCGTCATCTACATTTAAAAGTCTCAATCTTTTTTTCCTTTTTATACGTAATAATGCAAAAAATCCGAGTTCACACAAATAAGATGTAGAAAATTGTAGCAATAGTTTTAAAACTTTTGGGATATTATGGAATAATCGCCTCGAATTTTAATCCAAAATTAATTACTTGACTCTTCCGAATGTTTTGAAATTTAAACTCAATTATTACAGAACAAAATTAATTCTTCCTCTTCATTCAAAGTTAGTTCACGTACAGATGTAACTCTTATCACAAATGGATTACGAAACTAATCAAATATTTTTTTATATCTAAATTTGGGAAATAATGTTAAAACTGGGTATAATTAAGAATTAAAAAATGGCAACACACAAAATTGCCGTGGCACAGTGATTGAGAATCACTACTCTACAGAAAACGCAGAGTGCTGGGAATGCATGCGATATCAACAGATTCAACCAGATGTGTGTGTGTGATTGTGTGGGAGCACGTTAAAAGGCATCCTTCGCATCATGAATTCCTCCAAACTGTGTGAATATCAATGCTGCTACGTTCTGTGCCACATCGCATGAACAGAGATAGAATATCAAGAATTCCTGACGTAGCATGCTGTCCAGTGGCATTATCATAATGATCGTTCTCATGCGGCAGTGGCGTGCCAAACATTGTTACGGTCATTTTGCTGTTTGGTTCTAGAACATCCTACTCACAACCCCGATTTCTCGCCTTGGGACTCTACCACATCTTCAATCCATTCAAGGAATTTCCAAACGGAAGGCGATTTCCCCAGGATAATGAGCTCCAAACTGCTGTTGAAAATTGGTCCCACAACCAATACCGGAGCTTCTTCACACACACACACATTCAGGGTATCCATCATATCGTAGACCACTGGGGCACTTACTCCAACCTACAAGGCGACTTTGTTTATATCTTACGTCTGTATTATTTTTTCTTTTGATTACTTATTCATATTGATAGAATTAAACCATTTATTAAGTTTTGCACTTTGACGGTAGTTGCACTTTCATTTGGGCGACCTTTATATAATCATTCCTACATTTTTGACATTTGTAAGACGTATTGCATTCTTGATTTATTTGTACTGCTGAAAAACTATGTATTCGAGTAAGGCTTTGTATAGAGGTTTTCTACATGCATAATAAAGAATTTTTAAACTGATGTGCTTGTTCTAAAATTATGGACGTATATGAGTACAAGAATTACAAGATTACACAACCAACATTAGAAGTTTTCTAGAGCCAATGCATAAGTTATAAACCGAAGTTAATTCAAGCAAAAATACATTTCATTTATACAATAAATGCTTAAGGAAATTATATTTTCAGATAAAATCAATTATCAGGATTATACGGGGGCCATATTTGTTTGTTACAATAATGATCAAACTTCAAATAGTAGTAAATTACAAAAAAAAAATCACAAGTACTACAGAAACATAAACACTTTATAAGCTCATAATGATAATCTTATATTAAAATGGCAGAACTCTCTTCATCATAAATCATAAAAAAAAATTACAAAAACTTCTTGTGTATAACGAGAATAAGAAAACAAAGATTCATACTTAACTTGTACATAAAAATAATATTGATCATTACTCAATTTTTTTCTTTTCATTTCTTAAAAGGAATTTTCACTAAGATTAAATAAAGAAATTCAGAAATCAAAAGACATAAATAAAAAGAATAATAAAAGACAAAAAAAAATAGATTAAATAAATGTATAGTCTTAAAACATTCGGAAGCCTGAAAGTTAAGATTTGCAATCAAGTTAACACAGAGATCCTGATTTATTTTCTACGAATTACTTCTTGCATATATATATAAAGAAAAAATGTCACAATATCCGAGCTCTCTCCATGATTAAAAGAACAATTTTGTTCAAATTTTAGTCAGCTTAAACTGTTTCAGAAACACAAAAAAAACATGCATACTTTACTGGAGAAAAATGAATTAAATTATAAATGACATCTGCTTCCAATATCTTCAGATACAAATAAAGGATAGATAACTTTATTGAAAAGAAAAAAAGCCGTCGGAACCGAATCATTCAGAAGGAATGTGTCACTTGGTACAAGTATTTCAATTTCTCCTGCGTCACATACATTTTAAGTTGCTCAGAATTGAGTGTACATAGGATAAATTTCGAAATCTCAAAAGTAATATCAATATGTATTTGACACGGATAAGCAGAATTTTTCGATTCAACAATAGTTCTGTTTTTGAAATTGTAATCCATCAGCAAATATTCATAATATCGTTCATTGTGTATGTAAGATCAAATTGTAATGTAAAGTTTTATCAAATGATCGCAATGTGATTTAATGCCCATTTTCCTTCTTTTTTCATGACAAAAAGCAATTAATGCCACTGTTACACACAAAATAATTGCTCTTAGAATAGATAGTGGCTCGTATAGAAAATTATTAATGACCTGGCTAAGATTCCAGTTTTTATGACCAAAAAAAAAAACTCGTAATAATATTATATTGTACTTTTATACATTATAATACATTAATACATTATAATACATTAATACATTTAATACATTATAATCCAAAAAGAAATCTAGGTCATTTTTTTTATGAATGATGCAAAAGATTTTGCGTGTAAAATTAAAGAAATAATGTCAAAAACTGAAATTCACAGGTATTTTATGAATTTGTATATGATTACAGTCCACTTATATATGAGTATTCTTATGGGACCTATATTTAAGAATAAAAGCTTATTTCAAACTATCAAAATTCATGGATTATCCATAAAATAATCATTATTCTTTTTAATCCATATATCTCTATCTATACTGAAATGTTGCGAAAATAATGATGCAATAATAATGAAAAGATATCCTAGCCAAAATAAAAAAATGATTAAAATAATGTCAATCCAGTCGAAGATTTTTTTGGTCTACTTGTTAGAATACACTTTCGTAATTTAAATGTGTCCCCCCCCCCTTTAATTTTCGTATTTATTATCTTTTCGAATTAGTGGCTAGAAACGTTCTATAATTATTAAGAAAAAATTTTGTATCGCATATTTCACACACACAATCACATTTTTTTGTAAAGATAATAAAAGTTCAATTTAAATCCGTTGTCATGAATGAAAAACGAAAAAATGAGTAAGTACAAAGAAAACACATTCCAATTATTGCTTATGTTTTCATGACATAATTTATATGAGTTTGTTTGATGGCAGAGATCTTTACTCAATATACCAAATGTTTACGTCCATAAAATCAGTTTCGTTCACAATTAATGTGTTCAATAAAATATAATGATTGATAAAATTTAACTAAAAGAAATAAAATATTTCCCTAGTGAAATGTATTATTTTTTAAGGAAGTATGTCCTGCAATATGTATTACGAAAGGATAATTTTATCCTTCTATTAAATAATTAGCGGATGAAAATCTATCCAGTGTAAAAATGAAGTTCGATTGTCGTTTAATTTTCAATGAATTTGATATATTTAAAAAATATTTTTGAGTTATAAATCTCTAGAACTATTATTTTAATTAATTTTGTTTAGCAATTAATTTAATTAGTTCGTATATTTTCATTGAAATTAATCGTAAGTAATTAACTAGTGTAAAAATGAAACAAAAATACAGTATTAGGATTCATAACACTTCAGTTAAAGAGCAAAAGTTGGAAAGAAAATATTCTTTATCAATCACTGCAATAATAAAATGTATTTTTAAATATTTATTTTAAGCTAAAAATGTATTATATTATTTCATAAAAATATTTTCTTTCAAATATTTTCTGTTCAACCACCAAAACTGATAACATCCTCAAAACGCGTGGCTATTTATTTTCTCTAGTAGCATATGTACATATAGGCATAAATTAATAAATATAACGTGGATATATATTCTTCAAAGCAAAAGTCTAACACCCGAAAGACTTAAAATTAAAAAAAAACGCAACATGAAGACTGTCAAAATAAACTAAAATTTTCACTTTAATAAAGAGAAATATCAATAACTTTTACACGCGTTTCTGAAACTACAGGATAAAAACTTTTTTATTATTTCAGGAGAGAGAAAAAAAAACTATAATCACGAGTTTTAATCGCGATGCAGAAATAATTGCTGTTGTCATAGAAACGCAGGAAATTAATAAGTTCAACACGCGGCGAAAAAAAAAATATTTAGCGCAGTCGAAGAAAAAACTTTTTCTTGGCAAATGTATATATTCTTAAAGTAAGAAAAATAATTTAGAGCGTTTTAACTGCCAAAAACTTTTTAATGGAGCATTTTGCACGCAGCAAGCTAAATGAACGTGATTTTAAAGGATGCATTTAATGAAAGCTTCTGTAGATAGATTAAAGGTATATTCATTAAATCCTTTTACCCTAATTAATAGTAAAATAACTAACTCAGAGACAGGTAAATCTTTAAGACTTGTTTAATAATATATTCAACGCTGCAATGCATACATTATGAATTATGCTCTGAAAGTGAAGTTTTATTTTTGATTGCCTTTAAAATATACATTTTTCGTAAAATATTCATTTCAAAGAAGGTAGGACATTTTAACTCAGGTTTACGTATTTTAAGAACATAATTTTGTATTACGTAGAATTGCGGTTTTTTTTCTGCTAATTATTCTTTTGATAAATAATTTTTCTATTCTTTATTGCATAATTATTCCTGTACATAATTATTTCTGTACAAATTGAAGAGCTAAAATATTTAACATGAATCAATTTTTTTACGTTAGCGACAGATTATTTAGATAAAATTTTTTAAATATATATTCAATATTCAAGTGATTTTTAATTACTTTAAAATAATTAATAATAAAAAAATTATTAATTTTCTCTGTTTTTAAAATTTTTTGCATGTGTACCAATAACATTACTTATATTTAAAAAGTTCTTGGTTAAACATCAAAACCTTTTATTTTTCTTTTATGAATTCCTTTCTCAACTTTACTCAATCTGTATTTTTCCTGTTTATAAAGAAATGTACGATATTTTTTTTTTTAAATTATTCGAATTTATGAGTAACATGTACGTAATATTTTCTGAAATAATGCAATATACCTAAAATTTTTGGTTGTGTTCGACAAAATGTTTTACAAAAAAATGTCTAACAAATAATTCGAATAACTAGGTATTCTTTTACGGCAAAAGAGGCTTTTTATTTTACTTTTAACCTATTTAACCCAACCAGTGCCGGAGATATATTAACTCATTCATAAAAGTAAATAAGAAAAGTTAGAATAACATATTATTTTAAATACTACATCATATTTCACGTCACTTAATTCGCCAAGAGATAGAAAAATAACTTTTAAAACTAAATGCAGAGAAAAATAAACCGTAACCGAATAACCAAGAGCCCCTGGTCTTTTACGTAATTTTAAAACAAATGAATATCAAATTTAATCCCACTTAATGCAATGAGCAATTCAACTTACGCTAGCACATTTATTGTAAGCCCATTAAAATATTCCAAGCATACTTAAATACATTTTTATGCGAATAATGCATAATAATTGCTCAGACATGATAAACAAGAAACAAGCGTTCTTAATAATGTGATTACTCCACTCAATGAAATTAAAAGTCTATTATACTTTTATTTATTTTTCACATACTTACCTACTTCAATAAATTAATGGAACTTGATGTTCATGATTAGAAACAAGGAGAATTGTATGTTAATCGTAAGATCGAAGTAGTTTTTTACTTGCTTTTACTATTATTTCTATTCAATTTATTCAAGAGATGTATAAAGGATTTTTTTCTTAATTCTTTTAAAGTTCAGAAATTAAAATGAATGAGTATTACATTATTTCAATGCATTTTACATAAAAAGAAAAAAAATAGGGAAATATTATTTTTAATTTTATCAAACGAATTTTTGGTTTAACACCTTAACTGGTTTGCCCGTACGGTGTACGGGCAACCGAAAACTAGCCGCATTAGGTTTGCCCACCCACTGTACGAGCACTGATTTTTTGCTTTCTATATATTTTTGGCTTTTACATATTTTTAATTCTTATAGTGAGATTATTCTTCCCCACCACAGGTCCGAGGTTCAAACCCCGAGCTGGGCAAGGTTAACTCAGCTTTTCATCTCTTCAGTGGGTCGATAAATGAGTACCAAGCTTGCTTTGGGACTTGACACTGGGGGTTTCGCGCCAGACTAATCCAACTGACCGGAACATCTGTTCTTGCAGCTCAGGGCCCAAGGTCAGGTACACTGATATGGGTACAGCAGACCTTGGCCCTCATGAGCAGTTGCGCCACGGAGTTAAATTCAGTTAGTGAGATTATTAGTGTTTTTTAAGAGATGCAGTTCGTCCGTGATAACGAAACATTTCTCCTCTGGGATTTTCTATGTGATAAAGGAGGGAATTTTTTTACTGAAAGCAGGGATTTAGATTCTTAAAAATATATATTCGATAAAGAACAGGGATCAGCAAGGCAATGCGCAATTTGTTGCTTGAGAAGAAACGAAAATGGAAAGAATGAAGGTACGAACATGAAATTTGTTTCGTAAATAGAACAGAAATTCTTTTAGGGTACATGAAACATTCTTCGTAGCATGCAGAGTATACTTATAAAAAGCAAACATTTAGGGGATTTTGTGTTCCACAATTATAAAACAAAAAATAGTGAAAAAACTTTAAAATTAAAAATTAAAATTAAATTCTTCCATTTTCGCATTCTGTTAAATATTATACTTAAATATTTGCAATAAAAATGTGTTCTTTTTCAAACATTCCGGGCAAAAAAATTAAATGCTGAAGGGGTCAAGAGTATAATGAATAGTATTACAAAAACAACGACGATATTGTATACACACACACAGAGTGTAATTTCAAATTCAAAGAAAAAGCAGGGATAATTAATTAACATCAAATTCAACACATATCATTTCAAAAACAATGTTCAAAAGATACTGAAAAAAATCTTCAAAATTATTTTATAATGGAGTTGCAAATAAACCGTACAAATTACCGTCCACTTTAATCAACTTCTCACTTTTTCATATACATTAGAGAAATTCAGAGTATAGCAATTCATATATTTCCTTTTAAAATCATCGAATTTCAGCGGGAATTTTATGTTCCGATATGTTTAAAACTGCAATGCATATACATCATAACTTTAAAAATTCAATGAAATCAAAAAATCAAGTGAAAAGTATTTTGTATGAAGCATTGGAATGCATAAGAGAAAAATTAAATGGTATAAAATAATTGTGTCAATAAAAATGAAGAAACGCAAATGTAGGTATAAAAAATTATTGTTACTTTAGATCCGAAAGATTAATCATTATTCAATAAACAGATGGGAACTCACGAATCATATGCCTTAAAAGAAGTTAAAATTACTTTTTCTCACTTAAAACCAATAAAAAATTGAGGTGTATTTTGTCTTAATGCAATCACATTAGAAATGAACAAATTGCGTTACGAAAAAAAGCCTATAACTAACGTATAGCAGATGAAGTAACTTCTATTTAAAACTATTGAACTTTATAAAGCAGTGACATGTGTTAATTTTCAGTATAATTATTTCCAAAAAAGCAAAAAGTTTATAAAAATATATCAAAATTATTCTTTTTCAAATAAAAAATGAGTACTTAAAAATTAAGGTTATTCATAGATATGTCCTCATATACGAAATAATCACTCAGGTTGTAAACATCAAGAATTTTAAATTATTTTTTATATATATTAATGTATAGCGTGCAACATAACATTATGATATAAAAATTATTTATTGGTATTCTAGATAAACATTTATTTTTTCATTATATCTAAAATACTTTTTAATACAAAATTTACTTAATTATAATATTGGTCTAATTACATTTCTCTTTTATTCTTTAACAATTATTAGTGTTATTAAATAATAACTGAGAAAGAGATACTAATTATCAAATAAAGAACAATTGCTTATATTTCAGGTATTCCATAAAGAATCATAAAAGAAAGAAAAACATGTCACAGAGCTATGCCACATTTAAAACTTTAAATCTATAAAATGTATGCATACATTTTTGCAACACAATTTTATTAATAAGAATAGATACACAATAAAATTCATTCAACGCGAAAAAGCCTTAGACAAAATATTGGTTAACACGAAATAATATAATGGTCCCGACAAACTACTGCATATTTTCATGCACTTTATTTCTTTTAACACGAAACGATAATTGTTTACCACGAAAAGTTTTTCCTTTACTTCATGAAATATTTGATCAAAGTTTCTAAATAATTGAACCACCCCACTGTGTCATAGAAAAAATTTGTTGCAGTAGAAGATGATAATGCGTGTACAGTCCCGATTATGGCAGGCAAAGACATTTTGAAGTTTGTTCAAAACTCAAAAAATATCAATGATGCAAATCCCGAAGACGAAAATGAAATAAATAATGTAACTCCTTTTTCCGGCGTCATCTGGAATGAGGAATTTGATGAAAAGTATGCTTAGTTATTTAGACACGTATTCTCTCCAATGGTGAAACAAAAAACAAAATGGAAGACATCGAACAATTTGATCTTAAGAAAGATAAAGCAAAAAAAAAATTATCAGATTATTTAAAAAAAACTCAATAAATATTTTGTTTTCCAAAAAACTTGAAAATTTTGTATTAAATTTTATGAAGTTCTTGCGAATGCTTTCGTTTCACTGATCTTTATTATATGCATGCAAATATACATATCTATAGAAATAAAACGTACTTTAAGAAACTTAATTTTATTATAAATATATGTTTTTTCTTTCTTTTTTTTTGTTGCGAAATTTCTTACACGAAATTCTTTTAAAACTAAAAATATTTCAGTCCCCTCAGTTTTGTGTTAACCAATTTTTACTGTACTTTAATGGAGTTTAGTTGACGATTAAAAAGAGACATACGGAAAATATTGCTTAAATAAATTACTTACAATTCGCAATTTTAAAATTTAAAAGAAAAAATCAGTCTTTTCATTAAATTTCTCATGACTTTAGAATATAAATTACTTATTCTCGTTATATATATGTATTCACGTCGTTAAAACATAACGGATCAGTTACATGTATTTATCAAATTAATTTTTCATCGACACAAGTGGGAAAATCTGGAGTTCATTTCCATGCCATTCTTTTATGCTCTAAAAGTTAATATTCATATTCATACTCTAATATTCTATTTTTAGATCTCTTGAATACGTGGAAGCAATCATTAATCTCATAATCGCAAATTAATTTCGCTCATTACAGAGAAACAACTGAGTAATTAATATTCGCTTTAGGATATATTGAAGACGAGAGTGAAGCGACGCAGAAAAATTTTGTTGCCATTTTCTCGATAGAAATATCACAGACTGCAACATTCCCTGGTGAGTTTACCGATATGCTATTCCTATAATTAAATTATAATTAGAATTAATTGCTAATAGAAATGCAATTATTATTAATTGTTAGGGAGAATATGTGCATCATACATTCAATTGGGTATAAATCACAAATAATTTAAAGTTCTGTCACTGTATTTTTTGAGTTTTTTTTTAAAATTTCAGTCCTTAGACGTTATGAAGGGGCTGATTTAAGATTACATAGTTTCGAAGACTTTTGAGGGAAATTATGAAAAACGCTCTCTTTTGGGAATATATTAATGATACGGAATATAGTATTGATTAAGAACAGTTCTTCTGATTAAGAAATTCTCGAAATATATCACATTATGACATCACTATCATATAAACAGCAATATGTTTAACTATACTACTGATTTATATATTTAAAAAGCCAATTTGCTTCATACATAAAATACAATCTTTAATCAGTTTTCTTTACTACGATAGCAAGTGATTTTTAATTTGTGTACTAATTACACTTCTATTGCATTTATCTAAAATCAAAAAAAGTATAATACAATAATTATTTTGCAAGGGATTACACGCGATGTAACTATAAAGAACTGCGTACTAACATTTAGGTATTTTAAAATAGAATTCTGAATTTAAAAAAGCATATGAAGCTTGAATTATGCTCTTTAATATTACTCGAAGGCTTCAAAACTCAGTTTTGTGCGTGCTTGTGGGCGAGATAGATGGTGTGGATTAATTTGTTAAAATCATATTCGTAATGCAACAGAAGAACCAAAACAACATGCTAACAGCGAGAGAGCTTGAAATTTAGAGCCAAAATCCAATGATGATGATGACACCTGCATTTACTATCTAAATTTATATCATGAAAGAAATTCTAGAACTTAAAATTTTTTTAATGCGCAACAACTTCTTCTCTTCTACAATCACTGGAAACTAGTCGTTTACAACATCACCATCAACGAATCCTACAAATGTAAAGATACCAAGGTACTTTTCCGTTTCGATGGCGCAGGCGATAAAGTTGCCAAAAATGATACAACCGACGCCAAACGGAATATTCCCGCTGGTAACCTTTTACCACCACATTTTCAAACAAGTCGCGGCCTTTGTTATCAGTAACGTCTTTTTCTTAACTCATCAAAAATAGATGTAAAATCAATGAGAATAACATCTATAAAAAAATTTTATGTTTATATTGTTCGTTGTCGCCAATAAAGTCTGCTTGGCGAGATTTGCACCGGTGGAACGGAAAAGTACTGAAACAAAAAATACATTTGTTGTTCCATTGTGGCTCAATATTATAAATGTGCTGCCTAACTCCACATGATAATAGTATTATGACACCTATTAAATTTCTTATTCTAGTACATCAATCAAATGAAGTACAATGTTCTTCATGAAAAAATCACTCATAAACGTTATGAGTAACACATTTATAAGTATTTTTAGATAACAAAAAGTTTCATGTATATGTGTGTGTGTTTATTAATTATTTGAATTTAAGGGAGAAAAATGAAATATTGTCAATTAAATATAATAATCGGAAATAGACTCTCTGAAAAACTACGTATAATTATCACTCTTCAAAGTAACTTAAAACGATAACGTCTCTTAAGGAATTAAGTAGTGATTGTTTATTGTAATAGCAATAAGTGTTTGCCAGCTTGTATTGCGTCAAGCTTCTAAGGGTTTACAATGGGAGTATTCATAGTATAAAACACGTAAAGAATATGTACTACATAAAATTTAGCTAATAACGCATTTCGAATGCAATGGAGAGAAGAAAGTTTTTTTTTTGTCTTAAAAACTAATATATTTAATTAAATTACTTTCAAACTGGACGAAATACCAAAAAAAAGTCACTTTGCACTTGAAAAAAATTTACACATTTATTATTATTAAATATTTTATATCTCGATCATTAATCCTTAAATTGTTTTTTATAATTTTGCGTAACTCGTACATTTTAAACGTAAAATGTAAATAAATGAAAAAGTGGACAAAATTAAAAATATATAGCATCTTCAAATAAAATTAAAATGTGTTTTTATAGTATTTAGTTTCATATATTTCGCATGATATTATCATTTATATATATATACGTATATATATACACCATAATTCAAAATTACTACAGTAAATATATCGGGTAATTTGTGTCATTATGCCATAGCATTCCGTTTCATAAACAATTTTAAAACTGTTTTAATAAATATTGACTAACTTATATTTATTTTCTGAACACCATACGTGTCGAACGTCTTGATTCCCAGTAGAAAACTTTTTTTGCAATCATATATAATCTCGAAATTACAAATATGTAATGAATCACAAAATAAATAATTATTTTCACAACTCATAAACAGTAGAAGTATTTATGTACACTAGATAAAATATTTACATAAACAATTAAATATTTTTAAGTGCTTACATTTTATTCCAACAACTGTAACATAACTGATCAAAGACATTTTCTTATTCTTTACTGTAAAGAAATATTTTAAAAGGCTCACATTATTTTTATAAAATAAATTTATTTCTAAAGAAATGTATCTTTATTTTGAAAGAAACGAATGATACGGTACGATCAAATTACATAAATAAACTGAAAAGAAATCGAACTCTTAAGATTTTCCTCCTGCTTTTAGGACGCTGTGTACAACAATATTCATTGGGAGTATTAATTTTAAATTTCAGAACAGAAAAACTTTGCATATTAGATAACATGCTTGCATGGTTTAATTGAAAATCTAACGATCAGAAATAATAAAAAAGTATTTTAAAAATGGATATAAAAATTTCAAGGATAGACTTTAAATATATTAAATAAAGTTTGATACTCATATTTTACCTTTAAAATACAACAATAAAATTGTGGAAATTAAGTATTAAAGTTTGTTTCCAAGAATTTTTATGCGATAAAGGGAAATTTTTGTTCTCTTGGGGTCCCACAATATTTCTCTCCTCTCAGTATATAAAATTTTAAAATTCAAAATTATATTATTTGGGATTAAATATTCTACTAAGTATATTCGAGTAGTTTTGACAAAGCATTCTCTTATATCAATATAAAATTGTACCAAAAATGGATATTGCCTTACTTTCGAGACGTTAAATTGAGCAAAAAATTTAATTACTAAAGCAAAACCTCAATTTTTCAATTAACTGGAACAGGAGTCTATAAATATTAATAATTTATTAGAGTGAACATGCGCAACAGTTAGTTCGTTGAAAAACATCAAACATTCCAGCAAACTGTGAATGTCCAATCCTTTTTGAGTAAGTAATTTGCTATGAAACGCCAAACATTTTTCGAATAGTAAAAGAAACACAAAAACCATCTTCAGTATTTAATATGCGATAAATTTTTTATGCTATAATTTGCTATTGAAAAAAAAATATCGTATGCGAATAGAAAGAGAGAGAGAGAGAGAGAAGAGTAATTTTTTAATTTTTAACTAATTTTTTTTAATGTATTAAGCTGCAGAAAAAACACTTATTTAACTGAAGACATCTATTTTAGTTTTAAGCAAAATATTTCAACAAAAAAAATTCTCTTTTATTTTTGAAAAAGTTGTAAATTACAGAACAAAGGTTATTTAAGATGCTGCACACGAAAAAATTCAATTAATTTTCATGAAACATTTATATTTAATATAAAAATTCACAACTTAAAATTTAAAAAATTAACAATTTTTTTTCAATAAGAACTGGTAAAAGGAAATTGTTAATGTATCAAATATTTGTGTCAACCTCTTTTTAAGAATATCTATAATAAAAGATGGCTGGATTAAATGCAAAGAAAAAGATCAATCTATATAATGAAAATAGCTAAGCAAAAGTAAAATAAAGTAAAATAGCAAGTATAACACAACCAGTTTAAAGCCATTACTGGATTAGTTTCTTGGGGCCCCCAAATACTAAAAAAATATACAAAAATGTAAAATATTGTTAAAGAAATGTGTGTGTGTTTTGTTGAACATTAATTTACTCAGTCATTAACATGCACTTGCAAATAATCTTCTTTGTGATCAAAACAGGGGGAAAAACATCAGAATACGGGTCCCACTTTCTACACGTTTCCTTCCATTGCGCAACCTTAATCTCTTCTAAAACATATGATAGTCTCCAATCCATTAAAAATAACTCATTTCCAACTCTTTTCACGTCTGACATCCCATTTAACTCATTTTCAATCATATCTCGTCCATTAATACACTAAAAAAACACACCAACTCAATCTTCTGGAATCGTCAATCATCCACCCACGCACACCTGTGAAACTGCCCCCTCATTAAGCAGTGACATGCGAAAACATCTTACCTTAGAAGGCGAATTTCCCATGGTGGTCCTACATCCAGTTCCTAGTCATGGAACAGGGTGACAGAATTATCACGAGCATCACCGGGGATTTTATCCGACACGTGATACTGAGGAGGAAGAGGAGAAGGAAGAGGAAAAAAGATGAAAGTTGTGAAGTCACCAGCGGAGGATGGGGATCTAGAGCCGACAGCACACCGTCTTCGGCGTGTAGACGCGACACTTGTGCCTGATCCCCTCGCTTGAGGAGGAGGTACTTGCCGCCGCAGCACGCCATCTACCAACCGCGGGAAGAGTTGTTCGGGGATTTGTTCTCAGGGATTTGGGATAATGAGGCGGTGTATGTTGAGGCGAAGTTTAAAAGTCAGGTAAGGGTAGAGGCTGGGTCATTAGTCTGAAAGAATGAAATGGTGGATAGAGATTTAAAATCTGCCTCTGGAATAATATCGAGGAAAAACAGGCTTTTCTACGTTTTAATTAAGTTCTCAGTTGTAAGGTTTAAAAGTCGAGTAATGAATACAGTTCTGGGATTGGGACCAAGTTAACAAGAAGAGAAATTTAAATTTCTTGAATACTTTATTAAATGGAAATATATATAAATTGAGATTTCAGATTTAAATATGTTTGGAGTTACTATAGGTACGTAAATTTTGAAGAAAAATTACAGTGTTCACGCACTAAAGCATCTCATTTTGATTAAACATCATAAAAGTCGGGTTAGGCTTGGTCTTTAGCCTAAGAGAATGGAGATTTGAGATATATTTTAGATATATTTGAATAAATTTTACTTGGTGTTCATTAAAACGTTTCGTTTAAAATAAAGGTTTAACGTTAAGGGAGGTTTTCAAAATCCATCCGAGATGGATGAGGTTTAACTTTAATAGTTAGAAAGTATAAATCAGTAATAGCAAATATACAAAGCCTTTTTCAAGAGTTACAGAAGACGAAAAAAATACAAAATACAGTACTCAATATCGTGTTTTGAATAAAATATCGAATGTAAAGTTTTAATACCGGAAAGGAGATAATTTAAGTAAGATATGCATAAAGGGTGGACCGAAAGAGAATTTTTTTTTAGAATTTCAAAACCTATACTATAAGAAAAAAATGTTCCATAGTGTATATGAAGGAAAAGATAAAAATTTTTTTAAAAAAGTAATTTTTTAAGTTAAGTATTAACGTAAGTAGAATAAATTACAGGTATTTGAGCTCCTTTATAATAAAAAGTTAAAGTAATTTTTGATAAAATGGAACAATCATTTTAGTACTTTGTAATACTTATTGCAATGAGAGGATATATACTAAATACTTACAACAAAAACACACCAGGTACGTTTAAAAGCTTCTTTAAAGTATTAAGTTTTTTAAGAACTTTCTTTCGAAATAATAAAGCACAATAAAGCAGAAAACGGAGAAAAACTTGGGTCGGTCTGATTGAACGGTGCCTGGAGACAAAGATGGGTTAAGAAATGTTACATCTCAGTACTCAGCACTCACTATTCAGTAATCATTGTTTTTAGTTATTTATATTGAAAAACAATTGTTATTTTAAGTCTAAAATCTTCTAATCAAACTTTAGTCTTTTTCCACTTTTTTTTCTGCAATTGAACCTCTTGGATTTATGTATTTGAAACTTAGCGCGAGCAAGAATTCTAATGTAAGCTTTTCACATTTAGTATTGGTAAATAAACTGTAAGAAATTAGTGCTTTGTTTTAACTAAACAGAAAATGATAATTCTGCGAAACTGTCGATGATCTAAGCAAATAATTTTTTTAAAAAAAATAACAAATACGCTGACGAAGAGTTAAGTGTGTATTTTGCATCAATATATGTAAGTTTATTTCGCGGAAGAATTTAAAAGTTCATTTAAAACTGCTAAGTAATGGATGATTGGTGAGGATATCTAAGTTTTGACTTGAAACAAAGGGTCTATGTAAGGGGCCTGTATAATATTCAGTATTAGATTGCTATCCATTTACAAAGTTTATCGAGTAAAAATGTAAAAATTAGTTCTAAAGTAATAAAAATTCAATTCATTGGTAAAAATGTCGCAATGAAAATGAGCGAGTGAGTGAATATTAACATCGCCCAATTCAGCTACACGAAGGCTTTTGGTGACGAACCTCGTAATTTTGAACCATAGTCAAGCGACGAAGACGGCATCCTATTCTTCTAGCTTCCACATAACATCAACAGGAGAACGTTTGAACTCCGACAGATTTAACGTACATCAGCCCCTCTACACGGCGGGACCTCAATGGCACCAGGCTCGAACTCGTGACCTTGACCACTAGGTTACCACAGCCTTGAAAAAATACTCTTCAAAGTGATCTTCAGTAACGTTTATTTATTTACATACATGATTACGGAAGTATTCATGAATGGACAAAAGATACACTTTAAACCTTAAAGTGGCAAAACACATTCAGTGTGCACGATATGGCTTAACAAAAATGTGTTTAAATGATTTATTTATACAAATTAACCAAAATCAAATTTCATTGCGTAAATATGTAATTCTAGAATAAAGCACTTAAGTATTATTGGTACGAAAATATTTTCGCGAAACTTGAAAGCTTAAATCTCAACATTATTATATTTTGACAATGGTTGTTTTTGCTTTGACCCTTAAAAATAAAGACAAATCTTCTTCAGCCCTTAATTTTTAATGGAATGGAAAATGTTACTTTGAATAAAAATTTATTTAAATATTATAAAAAAAAATGTTAATTATACGGTACTGCAGTCATGATCAAAACTGCTACAGAAGCCGGGTCCCCTCGTATGCATGTAAATGTCTCTTTGATACCTTAGTTATTTTGCTTCACCCTAGAAAAAACCCCGTAATTTTTTAAAGCCAACTGCTTAAATATCAAGAAAAAAATTATCCTACTTAAAATACCACTCAGTTATATTGAATAAATTAATTTAAAGCTTTACACTCTTCGCAATCATTTTAAAAAAACGTATTTTATGAATTAAAAATTTCAGGAACATAATTAGAACCGTCTTTAAAAATCAAATACTTTGTCACAATATATTTTAATCATTTTAATTCCATTGATTCAATTTATATACTATGGGAGTAAACTTTAACCTTACGAATAGATCTAATGTATAGCATGCAATCTTCAAAACAGTAATGCAGAGGGCAGACTTTTACCAAAACACACTTTAAACTATTTTTCAATTCCTACTATTAGTTCCCTCTCTCCTTATATATCTTGTTCAAATTTTTAATCATAAATAAAATATTTTATATTCAACCATTCAAGTTCAAATACATTTTTTTTAAAATTTGTAGTGGGTGACACTTGGTATTAATACAGTTTTTTTCAAATATTAATTGATTAATGTAATTAAAAATGAATAAATAGTACGAAACAAAAATAATAGTCCAAAAGCATACATAGAAAAGAAACTCGCGCGTTGAGTCCCAGTAGCGCAATGGATAGCGCGTTGGACTCCTACTTTAAAGGTCATGGGTTCGAATCCCACCAGGGTTGGCTTAAATTCTGAGATTATGATTTCTTTTTATACTAAACTATTTTCTTAGAATAATTAAATTTAAATAATTAATAAATAGTACGAAACAAAAAAAAATAGTCCAATATCATATTTAGAAAGAAAAATGAAAAATTGCAAGGAAAATCGTTTTTTTTCTATTTTGTCACTTAATATTGTGCTTCTGTCATATGTATATAAAGAGTGAGTGAGTGAATATTAACGTCCCACTGTTCAGCTACACGAGGGCTTTTGGGGACGGTCCGCGTAATTTTGAACCATGATCAAGTGACGAGGACGACACCTAAGCTGGCACCCCCCTCTCCTAACTACCACACCACACAAACGGGAGGACGTTTGAGCTCTCGACAGATTTAACGTGCATCGCTCCCCTACACGGCGGGTCTTCTGTGGTATTGGGATCGAACTCATGACATGCTAGCCTTGATCCGATGCCTAGACCACTCGGCTACCGCGGCCACGTCATATGTATATACATATTTATATTAATTGTAACTATTTAATAAAAAGTAACTAAAGTAAAATTTTTCTTTGTTGAGCTTCGTAGGAATTGACTTGAATAGTTCTTTTTTTATATTACTTGTTAGTTCTACTTCTGATATCACTTTAAATTAAGTGCTGGTTGAAAAGGGAAAAAAAAAAATTCTAAATCCATGGTATCTTTTAATTCTACTTTTCCATAAAATACGTACTATATTAGTAACTTTTTAAAATCTTAGAAAACTACCATGATACTTCTTTATCAAATAAAAAAATCAAATTCAATTCTTCTGAGTTTGAGTTAAACTTTGATGTCGCATACATCAGTAAAATGAAATTAATGCATGGAATGATTATTTCTTAAAAATTTAGATTCTTTCAAGAAGCCTCTACAGTAACGACTCTAATGAAATGATTCTTAACTGACATAGTATTTTCTGAGAAAACAAGATATTTATGTGGTCCAATGTTCCAATACACGCCGATTCATTATAGGCATTCAAGTTTGGAGAAAATATCCAAAGGCAAAACCGCGTGGATACAAATATAGCAGCTAAATTTGACCGGAGTGAATAACAAGTGAATAGCAGTAAATAATTCGATTCAAGACTCAAACGATTTAATTCAAGATCATTCGAGTATTAAACGATTTCAATGGTGATGCCTTGTAGAAATATATCTTAATTCATTAAAGAAATATTATTGTATCACCGAAATAGAATTATTACGTGATTTTGTTCTGCCTAAGAAAAAGTTTTCTTGTATTGACAAAAGTATTGATTTTAATAAAGTTGAAAAGCATAACCTAAAGCAGTGGTTCCCAATGTGGTCCCTACGGACCCCCAGGGGTCTCCGATGCTATTCAGGGGATCTGTGGAAAATTAAAATTGGTTTGGGGGTTCCTGAAGAATGTCAGGGATTCGGCAAGGTTTAATATAAAAAAGAAAAATTTGAATCCCTTTTTATTTTTATGGAAATTTAAATAAATAACAATTACTTACTTGGATATTCCCGACTGGGTGTTGAATCCTTTTGCGCGTTGACTAACTCAGATTTAAAACATAGACGAATCCATATTAATACCGAAGCATCTTATTTAAATATACACAAATGAGAAACTTAAATCAACAAGGATACCACAAATTCTGGTTACAAAAACAGATTCCAATTTGATATCCTGCATTATGGGTTATTGTACAAAAGTTGTTGAATACTTTCCCGTCTTCCTATTTGGTAGAACGTGAATTGAGCGCCGTAAAAAACTTCATCACACGAAAAAAGAAACCGACTAAAAACTAGTGCTTGTGGGGGTTTGCGGTTGCTACTCACAGACATTGAGACGAACACATAAATACACTCATAACATCTCATCAAATTCCTCCAGTCATTAATTGTTTTAATTTTGTTTTAGACAAAAGTTCTAATTTCAATCAATAATTTTTCAACAAAATGTTTTTTTTTTAATTTGTAATTTTTATGCTATGCATTTATGTAGCCTTATCACTTGGGGAACCTTGAGAAAGTTTTGACTTTAAAAAGGGGCCCGTGGACGAGTTTTGGCTATAAAAAGGGGTTAATGATTTAAAAAAGCTTCGAAAACACTGACCTATGTAAGTTCTCTAACAATTGATGATTTTTATAATAAAAAGTTTTAAACATGAAATAAAAGATTCTATCGAGACAGTTATGTTATTTATTGATAAGTAATTCCTCAAATGAAAAGAGAATACATGTAATTGTATTAGAACGACTGCATCTATAGCAGCACGACCGAACCATAATTATTATCCATAAAGGATAATAGGATGGGTGCATACGGTGTTCAACAATGAAATATGTACTTGGTGGAAGAAATTGATCGAAAGTAGAATCTCGGTATACATGGATGCGTTTAAATCAGAACGCATGGTTGTTCGGTTTTTGATTGTGGAATGTGAGCTTAACGCGGTCGTCATGGCGGCAATCCATGGCGAGAACTGTTTAGAGCAAACAGCTGGGAACAATTGAAATAAAAGTTTTCTTCAAGGGAGGCAAAAGTTTTCGGATCCCCATGACAATTCTCGCTTATACGTCACTTGCGAAACCCAGAAGACTTTAAAAAAGAAGTATTGGAACACAGCCGGCATACAGTACAGATTCCCCCCCCCCCTGTGAATTCCTCACTTATAGGCCACAGGAGAGCATCCAGTTTCCATTCGGACGATAAAGTGTTGGGAGCTGTGCAGGACTTTCATAGGAATCAAACCCGATTTTTCTACAGTGAACTCAAAGATCCGCTGCCTAAACGATAGGACCTGTGTTACAACACTGATGGCACGTTCTTTTGATTTCCTAGAATGTTTTTTTCCCTTTATTCACAACTTGCCCTCTTTTCCTCAGGGTAACCCTTATTATATTCTTAAAAGAAAACATGCAGCAAAAACAATTGCTTATAATCCTATATCTCCCTTATAATTGCTTCGAAATTACGGGGGTGGAACGCAAGATATCGCTCATTTTATTTTGACAATAACTAGCAGAAATGGGAAAGTCTTATATTATTGGCTTTGTTATGTCATCTCCAAGGAATTTTAGTCATCTCTTATAGATGATAGATGAACTTGTGATTATTCCTTCAAAAGGAAAGGATCACTTATCCCAGATCAGAGGACAAGTGATCTTAGATCTTTTCAGACTTAGCAGAGCTAAGATGAGTTCGGCAGGAAGAAAAACAAATCCTAAGAAGGGAGTTATGTTTCATTTATTCATTCGGTTGATACATTTTCATTACAGAGATTTTCTTTAATGTCGAGTTTTATTCTAAGCCAAATTCAAGATATGGCTATCGATTATTTCTTTATCAAAAGGCTATGAAATTTTGGCAACATATTTAAAAGTAAAGTAATTATGAATGTTTAATGAAAACTCCATAAATGATCCACAAAATTAGTTTGCAATCACGTATTGATTCTATTATGCATAAAACATGAAACATGACTTAAAAACCTAATATATATTCAATTTAAAATATTTATATTTAAAGACAATTACGAATATTGTTTAATGACTCGGGCATCTAAATATTTAGACTATGATAATTAGCAAATTACAACTACTTAAAAAAGAATAATTTCATTCTTTATTTAAACCATATTATTTTTAAAAATATTGCTATTAGAACAAGTACTTAGTGTTTAAAAAAAATAGATAGTTGTCAGTAGTTTTTTTTTTATGTCAAAATAATAGAATTCACATTGCAATATTCTCCCAAAGCTTAGAATATTGATTTTTTTTGTTTCGGAAATTTAAATATATAAAAGCTTTAAACTTTTAATTTAAAAGGATGTACACATAGTACTTTAATTTTAATCACCGAGTTCGAATGATATACTAAATTATAAAGCCTTTCTTTCTTGAAGAAAATGACTTTTGATGTTACTTTAAGATACCAGCAGCAAAACAAGTTTTTAATCTGATTACTTGTAATGTAGTATATATAGTTTCTTTCGAACATAAGAGACTAACATTTTACAAATTGGTAACTTGATTTGAATTATTTGAGCCTGAAATTATATAAGAAGACTCCTTACAGATTTAGTAATTCTAAGGCATAGTTAAATGACGAAGATCATACCTAAGAGTAGAAAACTAGCTCTCTGAACTCTCTCACGACGCTGCACGTTGATTTCGAAGCCAGTTTCGTTTAATAAGCATATGAACTCTTACTCTTCTTTGCCCAACAGAGGTTCTTAGTTTGTTTGTTTCTTATTTAAAGAATAATTCTTCACCTATAACTGAGTTTGAGTTACCACCCTTCACGATACTCACTATCTAAATAACTGATATAATACAAAATTTTTAAAGATTAGTTTAACTCAGGTGTGGCCAACCAGTGACACGCGTGACACAGTGGAGTTGTTGCAGTGGCGCGTGAAGATTAACTGAAAAATTTTCTAAAGATAATGAATAACCATTTTTTACAATTTTATTGAAGTAGGGTTGTCTCAGACAAAAAAAACCTCAAAATTTGAATGAAAATATGTTTGTGAATAAATGTTATCTGCTATATATATGAACATAATAAAAAAATATCACTCCAAACTAGCTGATGTACACCTATAATAATCTAGTTTTGTCAGTATCTGTAGAAGTTAATCCTAATATAAATAACTTGATAAAGAAAAATAGTAATTCAAAAGCCACATTAAGTAAATACTCAGCGTTTAATAATTATTTTGAATTAAATAGTTTAAGTTACTTATTTTTGTTTTATACCTAACCAAATTGATTGAACTTGTAAAAAGTTTATTAACAATTAAATCTAAGTTTGTACTTTTGCATTATTTATTATATAGTTTTTAAATTTCTACTACATAGACTTGCATTTAAAAAATGTGCTATTTGCATAAACATTTCTTTATAAGCTTATGAGTAACATTTTTCACTTTTCCATATTTGTTTGTTGGAAAAGTTGGAAGTGGCACGCATAGTTATTATTTTTAACGAAATAGTGGCACTCTTTCTAAAAAGGTTGGTTATCCCTGGTTTAACTTCAGAAATCAAATTCAATACACAACGCCGATTTTAAACTATAAAGTTCCTTTAATCTAGTAGCCTTACCCTCATAGGTCCTTTAGAACTAAAGATTTATAAGTGTCCTACTGAATGAACCTTATAACGCCCGCATAAAATACGTTTTCCACCATATAAATCTATGTGTGGGTTGATCCAAATAAATCAATACAAAATGTTGGATGGAAACTATACGGGAGCCCACAGTAGATTCCACATATAATATACGCTTTCAATTATACAGATTCACTTTAACTAATTTTAGTAGATACACATATAGAATATTCCCCGTAGATACTATATAACGCATACACATTTGAATATAGTTGATCCATTTAGGCTATCTTCTCTGAACCTACATTAGAATATATACGTTTTCGAATTTTTACGTGTATGAGAATTGACTCTATGACAGGGGTGGCCAACCTTTTTGGGAAGAGTGCCACTATCTGATAAAAACAAACCATGCGTGCCACTTCAAACTTTTCCAACAAAGAAAGCAAAAGGTGAAAAAATGTTATTTATTATGGAATTTTTACGAAAATAGCACATATTTCATGCAAGTCTAAGTAGTGAAAATTTAAAAATAATATGATAATAAAAGAAAAGTACGAACTTAAGTTTTATTGTTAGAAGAATTTTTTTTTTCAGTTTCAATCAGATTAGGTATAAAATAAAAATAAGTAACCAGAAAAATTTAATTCTAAGTAATTATTAAACAGTCAGTAATTATTAAGTAATTATTAAACAAATTTTTAATGTGGTTCTTCAATTTGTAGATTTTTTATTGAGTCATCTACATTAGGATTAGTTTTCTAAGATCCTAACAAAATCGGGTTGTTTTAGGTGTGAATCGGTTTCGCTTTTTTCTCCGAAATCGAGACAAAAAAAAAGCAAAAGTGTGTTTACAAAAGATATATCGGTAAGAAAAGCTATATCTCAAATCCCATCTTCAATCTTGAGAAATTGTTTTCTTAGATATTTTAAAATACGTTCCCCACACAAATTCCAGAATCTCACGAATACACTTCCTTTGGAAAACCAACGCACACAACAATGAGGGAGTGTTGTCTTCATTATAAATTTCTATTGTAATTTAATTAAGTGCACTTAAAATAAATTTAGAAGTTTTGTTTTGTCTAAGAAAACCACCTTTCAATAAAGCAGTTAAAAAGTTGGCATTTATTATTATCCTTTTTAATGTTTCAATAAGTCTTCGCGTGCCGCTCTTACGATTCAGCCGTGCAACACTGTGGCACGCGTGCCGCGGGTTGGCCACCCCTGCACTATAACAATAATAATTTCTATGTGAGAATAATCCATGGCTAACTTTTCATGGAATATTTCTTTATATTGTAATTATAAATAACGTGCAGTTGGTTCTGGTTTGTATACCACAAAAAGTATTTGAATTATATATAAAGGCAGCAGAAGATTTAGTTATGCCATCCATAAAGGGCAATAGATATCACCCTTCCATTTGGCATAAACGATAATTAGAACGTACACAATACTTCGTTCTTTCTGATTAATTTATCTAAGTACTATGTTTATGAATATTTAAAAGATGCTAATTCTTTTGTCCTAGATAAGTTATACTGACACGCAATGGGAATAGTCTATATAATTATGTCAATTGTCATTATTTCGTAATTATATTGCAATAATGAGTATTTTAGGACACTATATGTAATAGACATTAATTATCTTTTCAAAAATAATTTTTGGAAGAATACTTAATACACTTTCTTTAAACATAATAGATTATAATGCGTATTAAAATAATAGTAGCCATGCATTTTTGCATGATTTGAGGTATTTATTTCCTATTTGCAGATAAGTGTTATGACATATAAATTACCATTTTACTAATTAACTTTTTTTTAAAGTTTAGGTAAAAAGCCGCAATTACTTTTAGAAACAGAAATGCAAGGATGTCTAAGGCAGTATTTCTCTTTTGTTAAAAAATATAACCTTACAAAATTTTTGAAAAAAATATGTCATAAGAACTTTTAAATAACAAAAATTTTAAAGAAACTAGAGAAATCGAACAATATATAGTGATAAAGTCACATATAGAATGTTACACACATCGGAGAATTCCCATGCTTCAAAGAAAAAAATAAAAACAACACCCCTAATCCCTTAGGGTGCATATCGAATTATCAAGGATAAAAAAACCTAATAAATATACCATCACTTGAGAGCGTTAGATAGTTAGAATTGATTCCAGAATATTCTGAATTCTTTGAACAACCTAGTACGAGAAAGATTTTTGCGCACGTGTTAGTGAAAAACAGAAATAAAAAAAAATCCGTATTCCTTAACAAGAGAAGGAAAAATTAGAATCAACACACTCCAACGAGCTGGCGTAATGCCATTCCTATCAATATCGGCAAAAGCACCTCAGGCAAATATAATGCGCGATTGTGTACCGTAATTCGAACCGAGGCTACATTACTTATTTATTTATTTTCTCTGTCTGTCAATATATACAGTGAATATCATTTTTAAACAAGCTTTTGCCGCTTGAATTTGTTATGCATACAAATGTTATATTGATATTTCATTATGCGAATAATATTTTTATTCTATCAACCTTATATTTTGGTAATATCGGAACAAAGGTGGTGATTTTTAAGAGGAAAATGATGATAAATATTTAAAGAATAAATTGCGATAAAGAGTTAAAGGTTAATAAATTGGATATCATTTCATATATAAGAATAATATCTTTGTTTTAAATCATTCAGTTTACAAGGATATCCCACGGCAAGCTTCTTTTATCAATTTCGCAAGCAAATTATTTGAGAGTTCTAATAATATATATAATTTACTTCCGTCAAAATTAACATACAGATAAAAGAGAGATAATTAATGAAAAGTAAATATGCTTATTTTTAAAATAAATAAATTGAAAATAGAACAAGAAAACCAGAGTATAATAGCTGTGATGAATCAGAAATTTCAATGCGTACAAATGGTCTATTTTTTTAGCTAAAATAATTCATTTCCAGAACATATGCATTCTTCCACCACTAAATTACTTTCAGTTCTAATTCCCAAGCGATGGTGCATACCAGATCTCCAGCAGCCTAATTAGTCACTCTCATGTGGTTTCCGTTCCTCCGGCAGATAGAAATCGTACAAACTGTCTGGGGGCGCCACCTGGTAGTTGTGACATTAATATATGGTAATATAGCCCCACTGATTACACTACAAGAATTTTTACCAGTTTGAATTGAAAAAGTGTTTAAAAAATGTGCTATGTTTCTCTGAATATTTTTTCAGGTACACATTTTCTATTATGCTTTCGAAATTTGAAATTAAAAGTACTATAAAGAATTAAAAAAACAAATTATGAAAAAATACTATTTGAGTTAACAAGACAGAGCTTAAATGAAATATTTGTAATGAATTTGTATTTATTTTGAATTTTTTTCAATGTAAATATAAATGTAATTATACAAAAATGCAATGATAAGTAATATTTTTTTCAATGTTACTTTATATCAATTCAAAAATTTTTTATCTTCTGTTATGATTAGCAAATCACGTGCCTTTTTAAAAACTAAATTCATTAAATCAGTTACTTTAAAAACTATTTATTTATTTTAAAATTTGAATAGCTAAAATTAATTAGTTTTAAAATTAATTTTTAACTATAAACTACATTTATACAAATATTTTATTATTTTTTAAATAGTTTCAGAAAATGTAATACTGTTTGTGTATTTCCCATCAACTATCTTAGTATTAAAAATTGCTCTTTACTTTAGGTAATCAAATTCACACAATTCGAATTCATAATTCACTGATAGCTCCAAATTAAAATGATCCATTCTAGGCGATATCAATGGGTGCTTATTACAGACTGAAGCTAAGGTCAAAAGTTCTAAAATATCACACACGTCAATCGAAGGCAATAACGTCACGACCCAAAATACGCAATTTTCCTAAAAATAATCCGTGAATATTTCCATAATCTAAAGCTGAAAATAGCATCTAATTTCGCCATAGTGAACCCAATAAAGAGCTCTGAGCATTTAAGTCATTGAGAATAGCGGTAACATTAATAGACAATAATAACCCATCATTAAAAACCTAATTATATCAAAAATACGTATACCCTTTAAATATTTTTATCATCCAGAACGCAAAACATCAGTTATTTGCGTCATTATGAATGAAAGAAGCTGTTTCTACAATAAATAGCTTCTAATAATCAAACCCCTAAGCCAAAAGGATAAAAAAAATCACATTTTAAAAATTAGGGAAGTGCTTTAGAGTAAGAAATAAAAGTACAAACAGAAATGTTTACTAAGCAAACAAAGAAATCGAAGCACTGCGGTAAAAAGAACTAACCAGTTTTACACAACGAATAAAACAATCTAATGTAAACCTAGTCTTATCTTCCCTACGAGGTGTTTGGGATACAATAAAACCACTGCCTACATATGTATTAGCACAAACACTGAAAAGCAAACTCATGTATGTTTTCTTTTTAAACTTTCGCAAGGTTGTACCCTGAGGGGCCATTAGCAGTGGCAGGGAGTGTACCTTAAGAAGATAGTTATCAATCACTAAAAGATTGAGAGCGGGAAAATCGAACTGGTTTAGAAAAATCGATCGACAGGAGCAACAGGTGTATTCTTTTTCATCCTTTTAGCTACAGGTTGGTGTTTTAACACTTTCAACGGATTGATGACGTTTGTTTTCAGTGATCAAAACTTCTGTTATCGCTGCTTACATATGAAACGTTTCGTTTAGGGTACAAAAAACTTTCTTTTAAATAAACAGGCATTCAATCCTATTTTACACGATCAGTTTGGAAATAAAATTGAGATATAATTTATTTTTACACCTTATTGTAGGTAATAAGAATTTTTAAATCCTACATAGAGTTCGAACGTTTATAACAACATTGAATACTAGTCATTATATAGAGTTTGAATATAAGTAATCACAGAATGTTGAAATATAAATCTTAATAGAACTTCAATGTAAAATATATTCCACTTTGAATCATTTTTATGGAAGGATTATTAGTTAAAAATAACAAAGAACTTTTAAATCCTTTCTAGAATTTAATACGAACAATATTAAAGTTTGAATAAGAATAATCATAAAAGTTAAATTATTTATAGAGCTTAAATACAATATTATCATTTAATGGAATCTTTATTCGTTGAAAAAGACAAAAAGCTTTTTAATCATTTATAGAAGATTGAATGTAAAATGTTAAATATTCATAGAGCCTGAATATAAACTAATTAATTATTCATAAAACACCATTATACAACATGAATAGTTTACATTTTTATATAATTATAAATTGATTCAGAGAGATCTCGAATAAAAATTATGGATTGACTCATAGAGCTTGATTCAAAAACATGGATTGATCAATACATAAATGCTAGAATAAAAAAATGGCTAAGTTCATAGAACTTGAATAATAAACGGAATGATTTATAAGGCTTAAATAAAAATGAATTTAAATAAAATCCATTGAATGATTGATTTGCTAACTCTTCAAAACCTTGAACATAAAGCATTTTTAATTATATATGGATCGACAAGATATAATTCTATCACAGGTAATAATTCATTGAATTTAAATATTAGTCATTGTAAAGATTCAAATGTTCATTGAGTTTGAACACACTTAAAGGCTCGAAAAGAATTTTCAAACTCAAAGAAGCATTATAACAACATTACGTTCAACAAATAAGCAAGTGATGTAGATATGAAAATGAATATTACGAATGAAGAAATTTTCATCAAGAAAACACAAATTCAAAGATCACCGTTAGAAAGAAATTAACTTCTTCAGATCACAGCATTCTTTTATTTGCTAAACAGGATGTTTTAATTTTATTAATCAAATCTCATTTGTAATTGCAACATAAAAGGATCAAACGAAAACATTTAAGCGTAATTAACAAAAGTCAGCTTTCAAATCAAATGAATTAGACATCTAGAGATTTCATCCAAATTAGCTTTGGCAATAGTAAATATTTATCCATGTGGATAAATGTTTATCCACTCCCTTCGCAATTCAAATTATTTAATTTTTAATTTCCCCCATACACTGTAGAAATACACGGCTGACTGATCATTTTAAAAGAGGAAAAGTCAGGATAAATAATTCCATTTCGTTAGAGGAATATATCCCTGCCACACATCCTTTAATTTTCAACCTACGTAATTTTAAAATACTGAAAAGGCTGGTGTTTTGTTAAGCAAATTATTTTTCAATCATGGGGAATTAAGAAAAGCGTGGGATGTTGGTGACTCTTTCAATTATAAAAGAGATGCACTTTTTAAATTGTTCTATAATAAGTCTGAACAGTTTCTAAGTGGAGTATAAAGATTATATTTTATTTTATCAATTATTTTTTCTATGCTTTATTTTTTTATATTTTAATCTGTATCGATTTTAATGTAATGTAAAAGTAATTGATATAATTAGTAGAGAAATATATATATATATATATATATATATAATTATGTTTGCAGTAATTCAAATATTTCAAAGAATATGATATAAATTCTAAAAGTTGCATGGGATAAATTCACTTTTAGAAGAGTTATCATTTCAACAGGTTTTGAGTGAATTCTTTAATTTAATTTTGAAATATTTCACGGAAATATTTAAGCAGAAATATACAAAAAGTTTTTAAAGTCATGAAAGTTGACTTAACGAGTTACATATAACTTTTTTAAAAATTTATTCAATGATCGAAAAAATTCGCAAATAAATTCAATATTTATAATAACTTGAAAGAAATATATATTTTCCTTTTTTTTAATTTTTCATTATAAAAAACTAAAACATTCCTTGTGACTTCATTGCTAAATTTACAACAGTTTTAAACCATGCATATTTTTTTTTTCATTTAAAAAATATTAAATGGTTGTAAGAGATAATCAAAAGAAAAATAAGTAGACAAAGATTTTACAAATGACATGAAAATCGTATCACAGGCTTTTCTTTCAATGCATTTAAGAAAAGTCACGAGAAAAATCAATCTTCTTATCAACCTATTCATTATACAGTTCGCATAGCTATTTCTTAAGTTATAACTATTTGTTTTTACTTAAGTATAACGTAATATGGAGAAATATAAGTTTAAATATTTTCCTTCTTAGATAGTATAAATATTTCAAATTCAAATTTTTTCATTTTAATAAATATAATACTAGCTGGTACACCCGTTCCTCGCACGGGTAAATTGAAAAATTAAACAATACAGATTGAAGGATAAAGAAGTTTTTAATGAGTTAATTTTACGTAAATTGATAATAAACAAAAAAAAAGCTTTTTGCATATCTCAGTTGAACAAAAAACCATATTTGTTAAATTTTACGCCTGAAGGTCTAATAGCTGATAAAAAGGATTTCTTTTTTCATTTATTTAAGGATTTTTTCCCGTAAATCTCTTGTAGGTCGATTTTTGAAAACACCTTCCTAAGCTAGTCCCTGCTCAGCAAAAGTAACACAATTGTTACGAATTTTGTGTAATGAACGCTTAAAATAGTGTAAATAATTTATATCTGGATGTGTAATACGTTAATATTACTTTCTGTTTTATTTATTTTATGTTAAAATTGTAATATTCTCAAGCAAAGCCGTTCCTTACATTATAATGGCGATTCAATGAAAAAATAACGAAATGTTGGTGATAGATATTTTTGGCGGCCACGTTGGCAACTTGGATTGGAATGAATTTCTAAATAATATAATCGCTATTGTTGATGGTTTCTTTGGCTGGGATTGACGAGCGGCAGTCCTGTGATTAATTAAAACTATTTATTCCATATCTTAAGCACATAAAACATTACAAGGATGACACAATACACACACACAAAACAAGCTGCAGCCGGCTACATGTTGACGCAGACAAAATACAGAAGCGAAAAAGAACGGTCTCCAGGAATCTGTTTTTATAGGCGGCTCAAATCACATGATCTGAGTGGGTTAGATGTAGTTTAAAATATTCTCGTTAGGTGGCTGGCTAATTTATTATTAAAATGTGGGTCCGAAAGGGATGAACCAGATCTTGAAAGATACTTAAAAGGATTATATTAGTGGGAATTATTACGTATATATATATATATATATATATATATATATATATATATATATATATATATATATAAATAGACAGAAAAATCTCAATACATCTTAAAAAAGAACTTGCGACTGAACAAAAACTCCCATTTTTGTGTATATACGAAGCAAAGTAGTAAAATGAAATAATAATATACGACGGAAAAAATTGAATAAATAAGCACTAAATCTCAAACGTTATAATTTAGTTAATAGTAAAAGTATTCAACTAGATATTAACATACATAATACCTTTATAGTTATGACCCGAAATTTCCATTCAAGAACATCGGAAATTTTATTTAATAAAAGATTTTTATCGCGAAGAATAGATACATAATGAATACTTATCTAATTGTTTACTTTAGTTAGAAAAATTAATCCATGATTAATTTAATTAGTATTAAAACAAAGATACACGTGTTTTTTTTTCTCGCGGATCAATTATTTACGGCACTTTCAGAAAAAAATATTATGGAAAATGGATATTATTGAATATTTTGAATGGATAATCAATTAAGAGATTAGTTTTTAAGAAAAAAATATTTCTAAAATTCAGAAATATATTAATTGATGCAAATTAGAAGAAATATATTTTCTTCACTTAACATTACAGACAAAGGAATACATTGTTACAATTTTTTTTTCTCGTAGAAATTAAGAATCATACAAATTAACAAACTCAAGATTACAATTCATCGAGATAACAAAAAATTCACCTCGTCAAATAATTAATAAATAGTTTTTATTTAGTAATAACTTAGTTAATTATAGGGTTAAGAGATATCTACTTGCATCCCGATTAATAAATAGATATATCATAAGAAAAGTAACGTATACATTCAGTATCAGTTATTTAATTCTTTAAAAATTTTGTTTGCATTATAAAGTTTATATAAATTTAGAATGTGTTTATACATATTTTTAAAATTTTCAGAATTATTAAATGAAAAACAAGTAAAAGTTAATCGAATAATCCACAAGGAAAATTTTAACAATTATATCATTCCAAAAATTTTGAATGACGAAAAACACAATAATTGTAGGAAGTAACTAGTAAGTCAACATACTTTAAAAACAATGAAATGAAATTTAATAAAATGCTTAATATATCTCATATTTTGAAAAACCGTTTTGTAGTTACAATTATTACTATTTTCTAAGTTCATATCCAAAATAAATATATTTCTAACGGTATTTCAATTAAATATACATTCCATTTATCCTTATTTTATACACTTCAGTAAGGATTACAAAGAAAATTTAAATTGGTTTTCGAATCTTTCATTTGATATTCCTGCACGGAACGAATATATTGGAATCACTACGAAAACATTCACTCCAAGAGTTTATCTCAAACTAGGTAATGAAAAATTATTGTTAGTAAAATATTTTAATTTAGATTCCGAAAAATTTGTTAAAGTCAAAATCAAAACCTTTATTTAAAATGTATTTCAATAATTCAACATATATTTATTTAAAAAAATCTTTTTCGTCCTAAAGCGAAAAAATATATATATATATTTCTTTCATTTAAGTTTTACTTTAACTACAGAACGTTGCCATTTTCAAATAGTTTCAGCTAATATTTTTGTAATTAAAATCTTAAAAATGCAACATTAAAAAAGTTTTAATATTTTAAAAAGTAAAATAAAAAGAAAGAATTTATGTTAAGAACGAAACCTGTGATCACCATAAAAGTTGAAAATTATTATGGGAAAAAGTATGGATTCTACATACATATATAAAAAAACTTTACTCTTTTAAATTAAAAAAAACTATAATTAAAATTCAAAATATCAAAATAGATATTCGGAAATAATTGAAAAATGATTAATAAAAACACATATGTTGGATTTTTTTATTCAAGAATTAAAATAAGGGAAAAAAATATTTCAGGCGGATTTCTCTCTGAAAGCTTCTTTTTATTAAATTCAAAAAATAGAAATTGATTTTTCATTCCGTAATCACTAAATCAATTCCGCAACATTTTTTATTAAATATCAACAAAAACATTGTTTTTCTAGTGCCTTTAAATGTCACCTTGAAAGTAGAAATTAAAAGCACGTTAAACAATAATCTGTTTTATTAATGGGGATTAATAAACTAAAAATAACAGCAATGAGATTTTTTTTAAACTTACAAAGATTATAATGACGCCTAATTATAAACCTTTTTTAAATAATTTGTCCACGAATTTTAATGTAAGTCAAATTAAATTTTACTAATTATTTTCTATTAGAACTTCTTCTGTTTGGAATTATATACGTTTTTAAGTATGTAGAAGCACATCTTAATTTTAATATAAATGAGCAAAGTCAGAATTTTATTTTGAAATAAGCAATCTTGCAAAATAATCAACAGAAAATTGTCTTTATATGATTTAGCATTGTCCATTTTGAAATAAGCAATGCAAATATGTTTTAACCATTTTAAATATTTTCCCCTATCTCTCTTTTGAATATGAATTTCGTATTTTTACAAATATTGCTTTTATTTCACACGTTCAAATTCTTCAAGTTTGAGAGGAAGGAAAGCTTAGAGTAACTTCTACACATTCAACTAAATTGCAATATGATAATATTAAATTTTATTTATGATTTTTATTACTTTATTTTGTATATTTTTTTTCAACTTTAACACGTTCAATAAACATAAATTGAACTTACGAAGTTGGTATATTAATAGATTAAAGAAAAAAATTAGTTTCTTATTCTGTTTAATCTGTTCTCTTCAAGTTTTTGTACTTAAGATTGCTTTCAAAAGCACAATTTATAAGATAAATTGCATAAGTTTGAGTTTATATATACCATTGTTAGAGGAGATACCATTTCATTTCCTTTTACATTACCGGGTTGTGTTACATCGAATTTGGAATTGAATATTAGTATCCTTTTAGTTGGAAATCGCATTTTCCTTCTATTTTCGTTGATTAAGACATCAATTAAACTTTTATATACAATCTGCATCCCCCCTCCCCATTTTTGCTGATTAAGACGCCAAAATTGAATTTAAGCATCAATTATATATATATATATATGCAACTTGCCTCTTTTTAAATAAGATACATAAAATCTGGATTTAGATGTTGGTTAAATTTGAAAAGCAATTTGCACATGTTTCTTCCTATATCTGTTGATTAAGATACATCAAATTTAGTTCAAGCATCAATTAAATTTTAGTTGCAACTTGAAATTTATTTTTTTCTTTTTTCTATATTCAGTTACATTCCGTCTCTTTGTAGGCTTATTTTAGTAATCTATATCAAGTTAAAAATTTGGAAATAAAGTTTATTTGAATAAAAAGAAGCCATTGTTTGGTAGACAAGCTATTTGATCCTGGACATTCTTAAAAGAAGAAACACACACAGACTTCGTAATATGCTGTAGTTTTTGAAGTTTAACAAGCGGTATGACAAATGTCTCAATGTACTTGGTACTTATGTGGAAAAATAAAGTTATGCCTTATCTTTAATGCCTCATTCTATGTTTTGACTTTCATACACAACTCTGACCACAGTCGACACGGAAACTTATTTTCTGACTCACCCTCGTATTTATACACCTAGGCGTCTGTAATAAATTGAAGAGAATATTTATATATTTTGATGTATACTGTTTGAGAAAAGATTAAGTTTAACTTTTTGTCTGATATCATGCAACAATTACTCAATAATGACGAAAATAGCATTTTGAATAACACTCAAGTAACAAGGAAGACAGATGATACCTCTTTTAGTAACACACGCATCATACTACATTTGCACTTTGTAGGCAAGTTTAATAAAAGGTACATGCGCTGATGTTATCCTGTAGGAAAAGGATTTTATGCAAATGAATTGTAAAAGTTAATCAATACAAAATATATTTGGAATGCTTGAATACTAAGTTCTTAGAAAAAATAGAATTGTGAATCTCAACGTGCTTCGTAAGAGGTAACCTTTGACAGTTCAGAAAATACTATGATGATTATATGATAATTCTCCCTAATTTGCTCAATTATATCTATATAAAAATGTGTATAATAAATCCGAAAATAATTTCGTTATCTATATTTAAAAAAAACATTAATTTAACATTATATTAATAAATGCTAAAATATATTCATTACTTATAAAATTTAGAAATAAAAAATAAATTAATTTTCAAACGTTTTTTTATTTTTTATTTTATCAACTAAAGAACACTTGGAATTCAGTATCTGACAAAAAAAATGGTATTCAAACAATAAACATCATATCAGTTTGTTTACCTTTTTAAAAATATATAGTCAGTTTAATTTTCTGTACGATTCAAATTAGCATTTTCTATGGAAAACACTCCGAATTTTCGACAAACGATCGTGTTTCTATTCCGGCAAACAGGTGTAAATCAAACTGATTACTAGTATGAATAATATTTTCATTACTATTTTCATTTAAACGAGTTTATACATATACTGAAGTGCCACTGAATATGGATACCTTTGTAGTAACCAGTTGGGCCTCCTCTGGCCTTGATAACGGCTGTCGCACGAAGAGGCATAGATTCAACAAGTTTCTAGAAACGTTCCACTGAAATGACTTACCAAATATTGGCTAAAGCTGTCCATAAGGTTTGTTGATGCTGTGTGAAGGCCTTTGACACTTTGTTCCAAAACATCTCAAAGATACTCAATAGAATTTAAGTCAGGGCTTCTAGGTGGACAATTTGTGAAAGAAAAGTTAGAGGAATGCTCATCCAACCAGCCGAAAGCCAACCGGGCAGTGCAACGCTACACAATTTACATAGCCTTTGCTATCCCTAATTCATACACACACAGTGGCACTTCTGTGTACATATAGGTGTTGCACTTATAAAAGCAAAAACATAATCCAATACGACTTAACTATTGTTCAACATGTGAAAATTATTCTTAATACACAAAATAGAAGCACTCTTTTAGTGGCGAACCCGAGTTCACGTTATCAGGGAGGGGGGGGGGAAACCGAAGGAATAGACATTTAAAAATAACGAACGACAACTTTTATTTAAGTCGATTCAAAATCTAATATGGTTGAAATTTGCCAAAAAGAACTAGTTAGCGAAAATTAATAAAAATAAATTCTACTTATCGTGAGTAAGTGAAGAAAAACAGAAGCACGGGTTTTCAAAGTTTGAGATAATCTTGACAAGGATAACAACGCTCTGAGTCCTATGCCAAGGTATGTTAATATTCCAAAAGGAAGCTTTCACAGGTAAAATTCAAGCAGCACCATCCGAGATTCACAATTAACTTCTTCCGCTAACTTGTTTCACTTAACTTTAAATAACGAGACTCATTTAAGCGCGGTTCCTTCACAGAAAGAAGCTCTCAAACATCAAACAATTCATGAAAATGTTTTCCCCTTGAAGATTATTAGATGAAAAGCGTGAAGAGAACCCATTTACATCTTGAACACGTATATTTGTTGTACTACTAATATAGCTACTATTTTTATTTATTTATCTCTATGATTGTATGTCGAGAAGGTGTGTACATTCTAAATATAATAAAACCTTGTTCTACTCTGCTCACATATCTCATCCCTCCGGCAACATATAAAGCTATCATAACTATCAAATTATATTATTAAACAGCAATACACAATATTTAAATACAGCAAATTTATACTCCGGATTTGAAGATCATTTTATATTTAATCAGCAATTCGCGTGTTTCAGTCCCCAGTTTCACGCTACAATAAACATCAATGACCCCTGATACTAGTTTCATTAAGTATGGTGTTTTCTTTTAAAACAATAAATCACATTGCACTCCTGTTTTGACAAGTAATGATTAGAAAAGTTAGAAAAGCATCCTCTTCATTAAAGGTGTTGTTCAGATTGCTAAATTGGTGTATTAATATTCCCCGATACGATAATATTATTAAAGAATTATTTCAAGAATTGTCAAATAATTCAAATTCAATTAAACATTTAAGGAGAGAGTTTACATTTTAAAGGAATGCATGAACGATAATAATGTTCAATAACGATACAGCTCTGAAAATAAACCTTGAAAGAAAACGAAAGCTAAAGAGTTATTAGATTTGTAATATATACTAACTGAACTACTCTCTCTCTCTAAAAACTTTAAGTTTGTTTGTAATGTTGTTCATATTATAAGACCTCCGTTTACAAGACTAAAAATTTGAACTATTTATAGCACTTTCTCAACCAAAAACTAGACATCTCACACAATGATTAAAAATAAGTTTTTCAAAAATTTCAATTCTCGAGAAACTTACATCTATAAAATTTTAAATAAAATGACCTGTGTTGTAATATTAGGTATGCTAGCTTTGTCTGTCAGTTCTTTTTTACAATATAATTACAACTATTGCAATGTTTTATTTATACTCTGCTTTTTCTTAATAATTTTGAATTATTATATAAAAATTGTATAACCTTTGATCAATAACTTTCAAATTCTTATATACAATTTTAATAATTTAGAGACTTAAGCAATTGAATTTTGAGAAATTTTATGACAACTGTTTTTCATTTAAACAAAATAAAAAAACAGTTGTTTCAGTATTAAAAGTACAGGATTTTAAAATAAGGACAAATTTAGAGCATTAAAAACGCATAAAAAAATTGAAATATCATAAGTCACTTCAATTCTCAGAGAAAGTAATCCATTTTATTACTCAATAAATTATCAATGAAACGTTGAAAAATATTGAAGGTATTTTCAAGTTCAAGACAGAAAAATCTATTTATATAGATATTTTTCCTACTCAAATTGTACTTTTCATTCAATAGGAAGAAATACCATATGTTTTTCGCTATTAACTAGATTTGAATTTTATATGAAGTCATTCTAGAGCTACACAGATTCTACTAGTTACTAAAGTAATAAATTTAAATTACAGTACAGTGACAAAAGCGATATATTTGAATGATAACACCTAATTCTCTTTACTTAAGCACTACACAATATGAAAATTATGAGAAACATCTTTTATTAGTCCAACCGACGAGTCTGTTATGAAAGAAAAAAATCATGACTTGGATTCGACATTGAATTTAAACACATTCAGCCGCAAAGCTCCAGATGGACTTCCAATGGCCTAAATATATTTAAAAATTATACAGTGGGTTTCAGTCCTCGTTTCACTAAAATATTCTCATTCTAATAACGCAGATTAATTCTTACGAGTTATTCAATTTAGCTCTGTAGTGTTCTTTAACGTCTAGAGAGAGAACTAATATAAATTCCGTTTTACTTATTTTTTATTCCACGATTCTTATTTAAAAATTCTTTGTCGAACCCCCATTATTCTTCCAACGCCAGCCTTGTACTTTAAGCTTCTCTTTCATCACATGCGCCCTCTATCTCTCGAATGGAAGTTAAGTCTATCACTGAACTCTTTATATCTAAGTCCACTGATGTGTTGATGTTTGTTTTGCATGGTTCATTATACTTCGCTTGGTGTAGTGAAGAAATTAGTAAAGGAAATACTATTTCATGTGTCACTTCTATTTTTTATGTGATCTCCCATTTCACTCTGGTTACATCCAGAAACAGAATCTCCACAGATTGATAATTTTAAAAAATAATTCAAATCATTTCAATAACTCGCAACTGAATTAGAGAGAAGAATTGTCAAATAAAACTTTATTGGTCTGGGATTATGACATTCTTTTTCTTATGGGGGCAATGGTATTTTAACCTTTGCAGACCCAGTATATTCACCAGGAGCTGGTATTAATTTTTAGCGCGGCTCCATATAGGCGATATCAATAACCGCAAGTAATTTAGGCGCCCAGTTTCCTCCCCAGATGGAGGCACTTGAGCTCTGACGATGCGAACGTGCACTAGGGTTTTTAATTTTCCCGAGAGCACCCAAGCCAAACAGACACTATAGGGATCTTTTACATGCCATATAGTCATATGACACAGCCGCTGTCGATTATTTACATCACGAAAATTCAACGACTTGGGCCGGGGTCGAACCCGCAGCCTTAGGTGCAGAATGCCAGCGACAAACAAACCACGTAACCCAGTCGGTTGGAATTATGATATTCAAAATTGCAGTTCTGCCTCTAAACTACGAGGTCCTTTGCTAATAGTTTTCGTGCAGTTCCCCGTGGCCGCGGTAACCTGAGTGGTCGTCATCGCGATCTCGTATTCGGTGTTGTTGAGTTGCGGGTTTCAGCCCCCTAATTCGGGCACTCTATACCAGCCACGTGGAGTGGCTGATGCACGTTAAATCTATCAAGGTTCAACATCCTTTCGTTGGCGTGGTGTGATAGTTGGAAAAGGAGGTGAAATCTAATGTGTCGTTCTCGTTACTTGACCGTGGTTCAAAATTAAGAAGTCCGTCGCCAATAGCTCCCGTGTTTCCTCAAAGCGCGACACAAATTCAAATCAAAATCATGTACATCCACAGAGACATAAATTCAAAGCAATTAAATCAATTGAATTAAGAAATGAAATTTTATATCTACCATTCTTTTAAAGTTCAAAAATACTGGCCCAGATAAACTAAATATTGGATTGAGCCGGTGATGTTTCAATGAATTCGCACAGTAGATTTTTTTTCCCATTTGAAGACTTGTTCTATTTTTTAAGAATCATTTTAAAGGAAAATATTTGCAATGTTGTAAAAAGGGAACAGCTTATTTTTAGATTACAAATTTTAGGAACTAACAGATAAGGAATATAATTTATTACATTTAGATACGGCTCTCTTCACTTTTAAAACTCATCTATTCTAAATATAAGTTACTTTCTATCAGGATAAATGTGACGGTGCAAATCTTCCAAACCGAGACAGCAAAGTTTTGTAATCCTAATTCATGACTCGAAAGGTATTGCATAATTCATTACACGGGAGAGGTGATTTTCCAACTTTCAAAAGTTGCCAAGTTCTGCTGACTGAGTCAGTTTGAAAAGGATATAGCCGTCTTATTCGAAAATCAATAAGTTTTGACCATGGATTACTGAACTGTATTTGAATGCGAAAATTTAAGCTGGAGATTTTAGTCCTTCAATTATATATATGAGAAAGAAATGTATTATATTATATACTCCAACATTAAATGGAAATCAACAACAACATTGTAGTATTTAACGAAATCTTTATATAAAAATAATGTTTTGCTTAAGATAGGGGTCTTCAAACTTTAAAGCTTGAGGGCCAAATTAATAAATTTACAATAATCCGCAGACCACATCAATAAATTCTCAGTGATCCGCGGTCCACATATCCTTGGGAACTTTATATAAAAATTAGAAGATTTGTTTTATAAGACTATAACGGATTCTAAGGGAAAGGATGGTGTTTACTGAGAGAGAGAGAGTTGTAGATATATTATTATAAAACAAAACACACACACACATATATATATATATATATATATATGTATAATTTGGTTTCAAAAAGTTAATTGGAAGTTGAATTAAAATAATTTGCAAACCTTTTAAAGATAAAAGTTCCGAAAATTTCTGAGATTTTTTTGCATAGTCACATTTTTTTATATTTAAAAATTATTTAAAATACAGTGATATTTTTGAAAAATTTGATATTTTCAGTAAAATGTTCTAAATATCAAAAATAACAGAAAGAATGGCGTTTCTTACAACAAAAAGCAGACAAGGCATTTTTTGTTTTGTTTTGTTTTGAATGCATCAAATTCAAATGAGGGGTCAGCGAGCTATTCGTGGCCCTCGGGCCACGGGTTGAAAACCCCTACTTTAAGAGATGGTGTTATAAAAAACACTTAATTTTTTTTTCCATAAAAACCATTGATATTAGCTATTGCGAATTGCTTATTACTATTCTTCAAAATTACTTCATAGCAAAATTTGAAAAATTAAGAAATAATATAGGTCGATTTCCATTCAGTGGATCGATAAAGAAGTACTAAACTTGATTGGGAACTAAAACACTAGGGATTTCGTGTCAGACTGACCCCCTGACCCGAACATTTTCTGTTGCATCTTCAGTGCCTAAGGTCACGAAAACTGAGATGGGCATAGTAAACCTTGTCCCTCATGGGCTGTAGAACTACTGAGTTTAGTTTAGTATACGTCGATTTATATATATATATATAATAAACAATATGTGTAAAAAGTGGATGCAAAGTTTATAATATGGTCACAGAAGAGCCAAGCTTTAAAGGAACTATTGGTAACGAAATACCGAGCCAGGTTCATGTGACCAGGAATGTATCTAACACCTCAACTCCTAACTTCAGCAACTAGAGAGCAGTCCGAGGGAAAATATTGATTCATTCGACAGAATATTTTAAACATCAATTTTTCAAGATTTAAAAATATTGAACCGAACTATAAAGAGATACTTAAAATAAATAATTTCAAATTTTGAGTATGATTAGTGTTAGCAATTATTAATGGAGATCCATTTGATGTACCGTATTTATTCGAATCTGAGCCGCACTCCAAATTCTAAGCAAGTCTTTAATGAAAAAATGTATAAAATGGTGTAAAGCGATTTATTGATCTTAAATACTTCTTAAGTTAAAAAAAAATTAAAATTAGAGAAATAATTAATTGAATTATTTATTTATTTTACCAGGATTAAAAACTTTTAAATACATACAAGAACCTGTAAGTGCTGTAACCGTCAGTATCATGTTCAATTTCTTCCATACAAGGATATTTTTCGCCATCGATTCTAAGTCGTACCCTATTTTCAATAACATTGAAATTAAAGAAAAGCGCAGGTTATATATATAGATTCGAATATATACTATAATAATGATCCAGTGGCCGTTGGATCAACTTCAACTCCTCAAAATACCATCGGGATTGAGAAAATAATGCACGGTAATGTTATTTATTAATTTTAAAGTGGATTTCAGTTGACTGAGTGCGGATTAATGTCACACTCAGAAACAACACAGGGGCTTTTCGTAAAAGACCTTATAAATTTGAGTCAAGGTAGTGATGGTACCTGAGCTGACTTTTCACTCCCCAAACTACCCCATTATGAAATGGTGACGAATTCAAGCCTCCATAGATTTAATGGGTATCAGCCCCTCTACAAGATGTGTTCCAAAAAAACGGCATAATTGAAGCAGAGGGCGAGCTCGTGACCATCACCGCCCGGTTATAACGCACGACCAATGATTGGGTTTTAAAGTCCTTATAAGTTGTGGAAATATTAATTTAAGTGTCAACTTCGTCATGTCATTTGATTGTGGTTCAGAATTATGAAGTCTAAAATCAATAATTAACTAAGTCGATTTGAAGAAAGATAGTTATATATATATATATATATATATATATATATATATATATATATATATATATAATTTTCCCGAACTCTAAAAAAATCTAAGCCAATAACTGTTTTTGAAGCTATTTTTTTCCCTCAGTTCTTTAAAAGTTTTATATAATAGATTCTGATTTATAATTATAGGCTAATACAACAAAGTGATTGATTTTTAAGATCGAACACTTTGAAAGTAAAAATTGACTGACGTCAAATGAGCAAAAATAGAAAGTTATCGATTCATTGATTTTTTTGCATTGTGTTGCCAAAATATATTTAAAAAAACATGCGGATACAAATGTGTCTCTCGATCGATTACAAAAATAATTTTACACAAAACAATCCAAGCTCAAAGCAATACTTTAAAAAAATCGAGAATGCCGATAGATTAAGCATGCAATGCAGTGATTAAGTAAAATTCGATACCGAGGATTTTATTTAAAAAATATTGTAATAACTAAAATTCATTAGCATGGTTCAAATACATTTCTAGAGGTCTCAAAAGTCGACGAAAAATTTACATATTGATCTGAAAATGTCTAAAATGTTCCTTAAAGAAAATAATCAATTTGTTTATGCTATATAGAAAATTATAGACGAATTCGATAACAAATATTTTTTTTACTTCTCTAATTAACCATCAAATAAACTATTTTAAGGAATTCATATGTTCCATACACAATGATATATACATACAAATACATTTATACTGGACATTTTAATGTGTTAACTGAAATAATTTTCCTAAAAATTTAAGGGAAAACAATTATTTCTAATAACAGTGCAACAAAAAAAAAATTATAGAGGAATTTAAAATTACAATTTTTTTACTTTTATAGGGGAAATAATTTGAGTAATACTAAGTGGATTTTAATTAAATGAAATATGTGCATAGGTTGTAATAAAACTCAAAAAATCTTAAGCACAGTAATGGTACCCATGCATTGCATACAAGGTTCATCGGCGCAAGAGTCTAAAAGAGAAATACAAGATGTGGAAAAAATGGGTTAATATAGATTAGATCCCCTCTTTACAGTTATACAGCCGTAAATTCACGTTGGAAATAAGATAATTAATAAATTCCTGTGGCAGTCTGTCCTACATCTCCAGTTGCACTGTTTTTAGCTGCGAGATAGTTCTAGGAAGGGAAATAGAACTTTATTTTTTTAACACAAGCTCTAACTGACATTTTTCATATAACTTTGATCATATATATTTGTAAGAAATCCATTCTTAAATTTCACATACTACATGCTATTGTTGGTTTTGAAAATCGAAACATTTATTACTGTTTCATCGGCTGTATTTGATGGAACAAAAAAAAAGAGGGAATAAATTCTTTTTTTTACACTGTAGATCTCCAATAAATACTAATGCAATAATGTTAAATGAATTTTTAAAAAAATTCACTTCTTTAAATTTTCTTTCTAAAAAGCCTTTGCGATTAGATGTTCTGCTAATAGTAGAATAATTACCATTTTTTCTGTTATTTGTGATAAATATAAATACTTTTACGTTATTTTATACTGTTAAGAAAGACATTTTCAAATAAAATTACCAGATAATAATTATTTTTAAGCAATACACTTGTAGCATGCACTTGATATAAAAAAATATACTTGAAAAATTTGTCCTTTAATAAGAATCATCAAACTATATGTCTGAAAAACAGAAGCAAATATATACAGGAGGAAATTCTCAGGAAAAAATAGATCTTAATACGTTGTATTAATTAATTACGATCAAGCAATAAGCATTGCATAGGTTTTTGTCAGAAAATGTTTTATCTTCACAGCAAATAACGAAATCATTTTTATGTAGTGTCGCCACCTATTGGATAAATATTGTACTTATTTCTCATATGAGAAACTTAAAATTTATAAAATTAAGTCGTACTTATAAAAGACTGTTTTTTCCTAAAATTTAATTCTAAAAATTTGAACAGACAAAAAGAAACAAAAAAAGCAGATACATAATTTATAGGATTTATATTACATGGCCTTCAACTTTATTTTAGTACGAAATTTTTTTTTTATTAAACCTTAAAAATTTACAAAACGAAATTTCAAATTTGTTTGAGAAAACAAATTGGTTCTTGACATAAGTTAAAATCAGTGGACATATTTTGAATGTAATTGTAATAATTTTTTCCTTCACATTCAAAAGGAAAAATTATAAATGAAACACCTGGAATATCTGGTAAAGATTGTTTGCTTGTGACGAAAAATTAAATAATAACTAAAAATATTAAATGTTATAATTCAATCAATATTCAATTTCCTAGCAACATAGTAAAGAAGTAATTTTCAAGTTTTATTAAGAAAAAAACATTGAGTGGGGATACAATTTGATTTTTTTTTTTTTTTTAAAGAATGGAAATTATTTTTAACATGAACAAATAAAGCGAAAGTTTAAATATATAAAAATAAAAAAATAACTTACTTTTTTAAATATATTTATTCTGACGATATTAAAATACATTCTATGCAGTGAAAGCACAGTAACCGTTATTACACTTCATAGTAGTCATATAAGCATTAAGTCACTTAAATATCCTTTCTCCCTTTTCTACAGCTCAGGAAAATTTTTAAAACATTTTATCGAACTTTTTATTTTTTTCAATTATTGTCTTAAAATGTCAAGAATAAATTTTCCTCAAGGGTTCCAAAGCGATCGTAATTTAATCTATTGAAAAACCATTCTTTTCTAGTAATGCTATGTTAAAATATTTTTTAGATTTAGTTTGATTTATAAAAAAAAAAAGTGATTTTGCTTATTACTAAAAATTAATTTGATTTTTATGACCACTTTTTTTTGGTGGGAAGCATGTTGTCTACCACCCACTGGGAACTATTTAAAGGTTGCACATCTTATGGTTTGCATTTCTTATTATATTACATTCCATAAAATTCATAAAAACAATTTAGAAATACTAAAATCTACAAAAGGAACTATAAATACGATTTAATTTGTTTTAAAGAATTTATACATATTACTTTGCATGGAATTTCAAAAAACAGGGATCAACACAAAGTGGGACATTGCAAGCTGTACAAGCGTATGTTGTTTTCTTCTCATGTAAAAACGGTTAAGATCTGTATGATTTTTGTAAAGTTGGCATATGGCGACTGACTTTAGTCCATTGTACGTTGCCTGGAATTGCTTTCTTGATGCTCAGGAAATTCACAGGTCGCTCTTTGCGCTTACGACTTAAAAATCCATATGATTTGTGCTTATTTGTGCCCATATGATTTTTCACTGATACAGGTGAAAAATAGTTTCCCATGGACATTAAAAATTAATTAAGTTCATGGTATGTGTACGTATCATGGCTTAATAAAGGGTTAAAAACGAATCATATTTAAATTAAATTTATTTTTTAAAATTTGTTTTATCAAGATATCCGACAACTTTTTTTAAAGAATGGAGATATGGGGATTTTTTTTACTTTTTCAGATTTGTTTAGAACATTTTAAGAAAAATATGCTAAAACTAAGAAGAGAAAAATAAATTATTATTACGAAAATGGGAAAATATTGATAAAAATTTACAAAGAATAACATAAACGCGGCTCATTCTGTCCCAAAAGTTTATGAACAAATTTTAAATTTTTCAATTATGCTGTGTTGCTATGTTATTCATTTTTAAACTGACCTCCAGGATAAGAGATATTTTAATTTTTACACAAAATAGAGAACTTTATCTTAGTTATTATATGAAATTGCTTTAAAAAAAGTGATTATATTAACATAAGGGACTGTCAATTTCGAAATAAAACAGTGATTGTTAAATCTGAAGGTTAAAACACTTCAACTAGTATGTATAACATGCACACAAAAATTCAGTTAATTATTTTCAAAACTTTTTTAGCAATCACTGGCCCCGTTTGAGCATTTTCAAAAAAACACATTTCGAGTAAAACACGTTTTAAAGTATGACATATCTTGCTTAAAGGAATGGCACCTGTTTTTACTAAAAAACTTGTAGTTTTTGTTCTTGAGAACGGAAAATAATAAACTTGGTATTTTTATAAAGCTAATAAGATGATCCATAAGATAAAATCATAAAAAAATTGTCAATTTTTGGGAAAATTCACAATTTTAGGGAAAATTCACAATTTTAGGGTAGGATACCTTAAATTAGAAAACTACAGAAAGGAGCATATTATTAATATTGAAAAGGATCTACGATTGAGTTTACGATTGAGTTTATGTTATGCATATTCAAGGTACTCTATACAAGAATTTTATGGCATTTTATAAAATCTTATTGCACATCTGAACCAAAATTATATTCTAATACTTATTAAAAATTCATGCAATTCAAGATATGTTATACGATTTCAATGGCATTATTAAACAGAAACTTAGATAATATAATTTTATATTCACTTATTTTTAAACGTATTTTTGTATAAACCCCATACACTGCAGCATATTTAACTCACAAATGAAAACAATTGTAATAAGCACGAAATGTTTAAACCATGAAATCCTTAAAATATCTAAAAAGCAAAGTTACACGAAAGAATATTAATTTTATTTTTAAAATTTCTTTTAATCTGAATAACGCATATGAAAATTACTTATGCATGGCCTAGTTACTGTTAGAGAGAAATAGAGTTACTCATTTTAAATCAAAATAATTTTATTGTAACATCTTTTCACAGCAGCAGAAATAATTAGTCAAATTAAAATATGTGATTGTTTGATAAATACACAACATATTAATGAATATTTCATGTATTTGTCAAGAAAGCTAATTATATATAGAATAATTTTGAGTATAATTTTTTCTTCGATTTAACTACAAAACTAGAACCTTATAAGTCATACGATTTAGTTTATTGCTCTTAAAGTAATGAAAATTATTCCCACTTCCTCCATTATTTTCACGTGATAGGCTCGAAGAAAAATTTAAAACAAAAACAAGCAATTCAGCAAAATTCACACCAATCACTGTTTGATGATGCATTAAATTATACTAAAATATACTTTTATACTACAAATTATAATTTTCCGATAAATTCTATAGCAATAAGACAGCATACGGATTTTTTTAAAATTTCAAATGTAGTTTTTACGCACTTTTTAAATAGTCTATCAAAATAGCCAACGCAAATATATGAAACGCCTTTCAGTATTATTTTATTTCGCAGAAAATATTTTGCAAACCCACAGTTATTTTATTTTCGAATTCCCCAAAATAATTAATTATTGGTATAAGTCGATTTTGTAACTCCTTCACCCAAGAAGAAAAAAATAATTCCAGGTATTTTAAATAAATTTGTTAAAGTTTTCTGCGTTGATAAATGGCATGATTTTCGAAAAACTGCACATTGATAGTATTACTTTGAAAATTAACGAACGCTTTTTTAAAAATTATTTTTTAAAAAAAATACATTACTTAAAAAAATCCTAAGCAAATTTATTTTTCTTTCCTATTTTCCAAAAAAGTTATATTTTTCTTTTAATGAACTATCAAAACGATTTCTCAAAAAGAATAAATAAAAAAATTTTCGGAGATTTTCAGAAAAAGTCATTAACTTGTTCAGCAAACAAAACTATTTTTCTTTGCACACATTATTTGCAAGATTTTTTAAAAATATATTAAAAACTATCTTCAAGCTTTCATTTTACTTCAAGGAAAATTAAGTTCAAAAAATTTGAATAGAATCACGAATAAAACTAAAAAAGTATGAAATCCTAATTTTTAAGTTACGACAACATAACAATGAAGTCTGATAAGAAAATATATATAAATATCATATTGAATAAAAAATACGATTTAGAGAAAATTAAAAATTATAACTCAGAAATCTTATACATTACAAGTACCAATAGATTCCTTTCTTAGTGATATTTTGCTGTGTAAAAAATCACTGGATGCTGATTTTTTTTCAAAGTAAAGTGTTTCAACTATAAATAAAAATCATTAAAAATAAATATAATTGTTGAATATTAAATAATCTAGCATTATAGTTTTTATTCTTTAAAATTGTAATCAAATAACTGTTTCAAACGCAAAGTCGTCGCGGCGCGCGTGAAGTTTTCTACATAGTAAAATATGAATGCAAAAAAGTATTTATCTCTTCAATTATTAACCTCACTTATTTATTTTTGAATAATAATTATCAAATTTTTTACAAATTTATTGCAAATTTGTTCGTTGATTTATGCAATTAAATTTCTCAAGAAATGCAAGAATTTAATCCGCTTGCAAATAATTAAATCTTTTAACACATTTTACAAACTGATTTAATTACTTCAAAATTATGTTATTGTCAATGATAATGATATGATAAACAAATGGAAAATTAAAGAAATCGCAAAATACGCTTAGAAAATTTCATTTGATTTGACAACTTAAATTTCAAACGAAGCATAGATAATCAAGACAAACAAAAAGTAAAAAAGTCTTTTTTAGAAATTTAAATGAAAAAGTGAGTATTATAAACGTTTTCTGCATTAATTAAAATTAAGAGAATAATCATTTTAATTACATAAAACGAATATACAACAATATTTACAAACATAATACTCCTATTAACAAAATTAGTTGATTCCCCATGTGAAGAGATGGTAAATGAAACCGTGAAAATCTCTTAAAATAAAAATCTTTTTAGCAAAGTAAAATAGATAATTGGATTTCGTTCAAAGGCGAACAGTTTCAATAAGATGCTTTTCTAAAAAACCCTCGCTGGCACTAAGCGCATATTTTCTTGAAGTTCATTTCTCTATAATATAATTAAACATTAATAATTCGGCATCATGTTCTTTAGATAAATATTCAAATTGTTTTGGCTATTAATGAAAATATCTAATGATCTTTAACTCCAATGCACTAAATTCATGTGACATCATAGTCATATGATATCAACACACAATCACGAGTTTCCAATCAATTAGTTCATAGATTCAGGTGACGTCATAGTCACATAATAAATACATTTAAGTGTTTCAAGCTAATCAGTTCATGCGCTTCACTGTAGCCAACATTTGCTTTTTGCGGAAACTTTCTTTTAAAAAGTACATATTTTTCAACAATAATAAATTATATAGAGATACAAAATGCAATCTATTTAAAAATAAATTACGGTTTAAAAAAACTGAAAGACACATTTTTATAGTTAATCAAACTAAGTTGTAACTTAATCTTTTGATCGCTAAATCTGGAATTTGTCACCAAATCTGGAAATGGGTTCTGAATTTAGTCGGCAGATGCGGGATGGGATCTGAAAAAGGAAAATCATTAATCCTGACGATACTGATCAGGACAACGGAACAAAATTATTAAATTATTATATTTTCATCGGTTCTGGACAAGTGAGCACACATTCGAATAAATCAGACCTTTTAAAGTGGGTAAAAATTGAGTTCAAAAATTCCGTTTCGTGAAAATGAAGTTTATAAAAGGGTGTTAATAGACGTGTATAAGAATTAAAAAAATGAAAAACTTTTAAAATTATTTAACCTTTGAATATCTTTACTCAATTCAATAATACGAAATTGTATCTAAACTTTACAAGTAGAACAAGTACAAGTCCAAAGTCATTTTGTTTTGAATTCAATGGAGAACACGTGATTGTATTTATCACGTGATCGTCATGAATTTAATCCATTTAATATTGTCAGCAGTTTTATAATAATAATGTATAAAATCAGAATGTATTAAATAATGTATTAATCATGTATTAAATCAGATTATACAATATCTAGGCACATAAATAATCCTCAAGCCGTTTTTTAAATGTCCCAATAGCTTTTAATTCCATTTCCTCGGGTTCTTGTTCTTTTCTTCATCATTATCAATACTATGTGTCATTATTAATCACACACATATTTCACCGAATCTAAATGATATTGTCACCGATAAATTGTAACTTTTTCTCGAAATAAATTACGTTGAAGAATCCCAAAATTTGTGTTTTCAAACAACGATTTGTGGTGACATCTGTAGTTTAACAACTCAAGCGAATTAAAATGCATCCACGTTAAATAGATGGAATGTTGTACATAGTTTTACAAAATTGCTAAAAAACTATACGATATATATATTTTTCATAAAAATATATTTTTTTCTCTATTATAACAGGTTTAAGTAACAATTTCAATATATATTTTGATATATATATATTTCTAGCATGTATATTATGAGCTATATATAATATTTACAATGATTTTATCTGTCGCATAGGATAGAATCTATAAAATATTACAAAATTTTTCATTTTTTTTTAAATGCTAAAAAAATAACAGGTAAAACAAAAGCAAAAGTAAAAATAAAACATCTACAAGAATTAAAAAGATGAACTACAAAAAATATCTAGCAACTTAAGAGAGAAAATACTCAATATAAAAATGAAAAAGGAGACATGGAAAAAGTAATGAAAAACACAGAGAAGCCTTAGAAAAGCTCTAATCTCAACAAACGAAATGAAAATAAAAACAGACAAATTAGAATGATGATGAAATAGCTCAACGAGATTGGGGTATGGCATTTTGCTTTTAAATAACCGATGAAGACAAAAGTGAACTACAAATGAAATATGTCGAATGTTCTTCAAAAATTTAAATGCACTGATTTCAAATAATAGATTTATTGTAAACATGAAAAAGTATTTTAAAACATAGAAAGAAACGTTTTAGCACTTTAAGATAAAGTAGCAAAATGTAAAAGTATAGCAATTATGAAACAGGCATTTTAAGAAGAATATGTTGCAAATTATCGTTATAACATGAGTTATTTAAAACTATAAATTAATATAATTATATATATATATATATAACATTATAATCATATGAAATAAAGAAACATTGATATAAATTTTAATGCACGCTGTTTTACATTTATTATTTTTATTTTAGTACAAATAGAAAATAGAAGCATTATATTTTAGAAAAATTTTAATCTATTTTAATATTTTTTTTTCTACAGATGTGAACTTTTAGAAGTGTATAACGTACAAATCCTCAATCAAATTAGAAATTGTTAGTTTCTATTTTTAATAAAATGAGGAATTACAAGTAAAGTAAAATGAAAGGAAAGTTGAACATAAGACTCGTATGCATAAATTAGAAAAAAAAATATTCGAATTTTATTCGTATAAAGCAAAAAGTTTCCTAAAATTGAAATCTAAACAAGTACAGTTTCTTTGATTAAATTTTAGTTCATTAAATAGTTAAGTAAAAACAATAGTTCAGTTTTGATGAAATATTATGAAATAATCAATAAAATGTACGGAATAATTTTGTTTTTTTGTACATGATTGTCCATTAATATTTTTTTACTGTTTTTCTTAATGCAGTAAAATTGTGATAAAATATTAAATAATTAAGTTGTGGAAAAATTTATTTTAAATTATTTTGTAGACAATAATGCGAAAAAGAAAATTTTTAAATAAAATAAAGTATTCACAAATTTACATTTTTACGTTTCCTAAAAAACACGCAAAATAATATCGAAGTCCAAAACTGCTCGAGTAAATTTAGAAATGAATTCTAAAGAAATATACAGAATTTATCTGTTCTCTGTTTCATAGACAATAACAAAGTTCTCTTTAACAGTAAATACGAAGAATTCTTTTGCGGACATAAAAATATACTTTTTTTCCCAAAAAAAGTTTTTTTTTCACTTCAAAAGCGGAAATTCCTTACGGTGATGTTTTTTTGAAAAAATGCTGCTTTAAAAAAGTTGTTTTAGGTTACAGTTTAAGAGGGCTTAACAATGTTTTCAAAAGAAAACAAATTTTAAGAAAATCTTCAAGTATTGTGCTATTTGCTGCTCTTTTTATAAGCTCCATCTACGTTTAATAATACATCCAAATGTCATAATAAGTAAAAAAAATTGTAAATTAATTTTTCATAAATTAATTGTACGTTAATTAATCGCTCGAAGAAATCAGAAATAATAAAAGGCATATCTTATTAATTTAATGATTTCAAGAAATAAAAAAAGAGAAGAAAAAAAGCTTTATATAACTCCTTATTAAAATAATTAAGCGTAGATCTCCTTCGACTTAGTCGGAAAAGGCAATGGTAAAAGCGCATAGTTAAAAAAAAAGATTCAAAGAGATTTAAAAAAATCAGGTATAAAGGGATTTAGAAAATTACAAATTATTATTATTTGTTTATAAAATTTAAATAATTTTAATGATGGTGATTATTATACATACACCCATGCATACAAACCACATACATCTGTATAATCCTAGTTTAACTGCTGAATATAATAATTAAAAAGTAATTAAATTATTTATCTACGGTTAAAAACATTATATATGATGATACATAGTTTTACATAAAACAACCTTTGACAATAAAGTTAGGTGAATTAAGTCAGAACGACCGATTTGGCAACAATGGCGAAGCAAAACACTGCACATACATAGTGGCAGGTTTCGACTATCTCCCCACCCCCCGTTGCTCAGTTGAGACTCATTTGTGTTCCGTGTAAGACTTGTTTTACAAAGTGCTTGTTTAGTATGTTGGTTCTTAATTGAGAACAGGAAAACGAACGAACAAAAGATCAGTTTTAAGTTCCTTTTATACTTGGCAAAACTCTAAAATAAACTTATGTGATACTGGAACATGTTTTTGAAAATTAAGCATTGTCCATGAAGTGCGTGTACGAATGGTTCACCTGTTTACGAAAAGCAGGGAAAGTGTTTCTGACGATCCCCGCTACGGAAGAATGGCGACCTCCGTCAGCGACAAAAACATTGAGAAAGTGAGAAAATTAATCACGAAAGATCGCCAATTAACTGTGCGCATGATAGCTGATGAACTGCAGATTAACCATGAATCCGTGCGACATATCGTTACATAGAATTTAGGGATAAGAAAAACATGTTATCTTTTTTGACGGTATTCCTAATATTCAATGAAATGGGACCAGGGTTTTGAACTCATCCCAAAGGAAGACTTCTTACAAAGTTACCAGGACATGTATAGCAGATCTTAGCGGTGCATAGTTATGGGAGGAGACAATTTCGAAGGACAGTAAGATAACTTTCGTTAATATTTCATCTACGTTAATGTTACAGGACTATTCACTGAATTTTATTCTCGGAGGTTGTAGTTATTTATTATTACCCATTAAAAAATATATTATACATAAATATTTCAACAGTATAAACAATTAATTTCATTCAAATTATTTCTTTTAGACATTATTATTCAACACGAATTGAATCAAGTTTAGCATTAAAACAAATTATTGCAATTTGTAAATTTTTCAAAGGATGAATTATTGTCTATCAATTTTATGATATTGTGACGTAGATCGGGGTTCGTGGGTTTTATGCTATCAGTTTAAGAAGTAAAACATTTATTTTAAAGTAATAAAATTTTATTGCAGAAGAACAAGCCTTAAAATGCAAGAAACAACAGTTTCAGTGAGTGTCTCCTATTTATAGTCTGCACGGCTGCCTTCTAGCTCTTTCCCGAAAGATCCGCTTACGTTATAGATCATGATGTAATCAGATATCTACAGTAAATTCCAGAAGTATCCGCATGACAGCCAATTCAACAATAAGGGTAACCAACTCGCCAAATTTGATCGCCAAAAATGATGCCTTGTTTGTATCGCCAGTGTTTCGTCAAGTTTCGATTGAAACGTCATTATTATGAAACGGGTAGCGTTGCTTGCAAATATTACAATTTTTATCATAAAATAAATACAACAGAAAGTAATATCAATGTATTAAACAACCAGATACAGATTACTTACTCTATTTTAAGCATTAATTACGCAACATTAGTAACAATATTGTTTTAAAATTTCCATTGATGTACGCAATAATATTAAAGCAATGAAGTTTAAGGATTTAGCCATCGAGATTAAGGTTTCGCATTAAAATTCGGTATTCAATTTCGTGTGTATCGTATCATTTCGCAATAAATTTAATACAGTCAGAAATAATTTAAATAACTAACATTCAATTAGTCTACATTTAACTGAATATTATAAATTATAAATTTTGAAAAAGGAAAACAAGGCGTAAAATTAATTATTTGGCCGTAGGCACAGATAAGTGTAAAACCAGTTTTGAGTATTTACATATAGTATTTTTACACTATAATATGAAATACAATCTCATAAAATAAATTATTCGTTTAAAAAAATGAGAATTTTTCGAAAGATGTCTTCTATTAACAGTATTTGTAGCACAAATTATTCGATGATAAAAATGCTTCTTTATATATATATATATATATATTATAATACTGTAGAATCCATTCTTTTATATTATTTATAATACTACAGGAGGAAGCTTGATTGGCCACAAAACATTTTCAACCCCACTTTTATATAAATTATTTTATATACAAGCTGTCTTAAGTCAGCTATGTTTATAAAACCATAACATCCCTAGTTTTATATTTTTTATATTTAAATTTAATTTTTCTTTTTTTCCTTTTAAATTCTATTGTCTGGTTATCTTGCAATTTCAATTCTTTTCAGTTTTGATCAGATTTATTCATCTCTCTCTCTCTCTCTCTTGTAGAGAAATTTTGATTATATATATAGCAATAAGTTTTTTCAATCAACTGAGTTTAATGATAGAATTTAAAATATAAGCATTTGAGACATATATCATCCAAAGAACATTTTGATAATTCACATGAACATTTGAATTTGAACCTACTAGTATTTAAAAACAAGAATTATCATTATTTACAAGAAATTAAATGTAAATGCAAATATAAAAAATGCATGAAATAAGTTATTTTTTAAGCCATTTTTTTTACTCACATATTTTTTTAGTTCTTGAGAAATATATTCTCTGAAATGTTTTTTAAACATATTCCATTTGATTGATTGTTGTTTAATTAGCTCGCACTTGGAGGTATCATGAATAATATTGATGACGGGCCACGTAAATATGAATCACAATAAAGTAACGAAAATGACACGTTAGCAGGCACACAGCTCCCCAAATTTCTACACCACAACCAAACTAGAGGACTTTAAGAACTTCGACAAATTTAGCGTCCCTCTACATTGCGGAATTTCATTGTTAACTTCATGAAGACCACTCTGTTATCACGTCCACCCAATTTCGTTTGATTACAACTTTTAATTTCTTAAAAAATGCATTCAAAGATCCCTTTAATTGAAATTAAGCGCATTTCAGTGGAGTACTTTTATAATGCACAAATAATATTTACAGTATATTTTATAAATATATATATACCGTAAAATGCGGCGTTTATCATGCTCTTTTAACACAAAAGAATAAGGTCAAAATTAACAGGTTCGAGTTATACACTGAGTATAAAGTGATACAGTTACGTTGATCGGGATTCGATGATTTTATGCAGATCAATCGTAAAGAACAAGGCAGTTCTTTGAGAGCGATGCGAATTTGTCGATAAAACAATTTTTGAAATACAGGATTCAGCAGCAAAATTCGCAGGATAAATTTCAGAAGGTCTTTACACCTTTTCCAGCGCTCAGACACAAATATCAGTTTCTAAAATACACGTGTGTAAAAGATTATTCACAAGCACCTTTTCAACAGCCGAGCTAATCACTAGACTCTTCACTGTCAAAACAAGACTACTAATCTCTAGTCAAAACAATACTACCTCACTTTCGGCGGGCATCTCTCTATTTATAGACCTCGTGGGTTCTTCGAGAAAGATCCGCTTGCGTCATAAATCTTGGAAATTAGTGGATTTCTCCACAAATTTCCTGAAGAATCCAACGGGTTCGGAACTCACCAAAATGGTTCGCCAACATGGTCACCAAAGTCACCAAAGTGATCACCAAGTCGCCAACTTGGTCGCCCAAAATAATGATAACTTGGCTCTGTCTCCAAGATTTTGCCAAGTTTTCATTGAACTACCATTATAACGTAAGAAATGGCGTTGCTTGCGAATATATTACAATTTTAACGTAAAATAAATATAACATAGAGTTAATATAAACTTTTACACATCCAAATGCAGATTATTTACACTATTTTACACAAAATTCGTAACAATACATTTAAAAATAAAAAAAAAAAAGAGATGAGCATATAAAAGAAAATTAAACTTCTACACATATCGAAATATTTTTTATTTAAAGAATGGTCTTACATCTCCTGAACTTAAAGAGTTGTATAGTTCTAGAAGTATTCTATTTTTTCAATCGCATAGGGGGGGGGGGATAATACCTCGAATAAAAAATTTAAGAACATTACATACGTACATTTCAGGTTCCTTCGTAAAAAAGGGGAAGCGCATTTAAGGCGAATATATAACAATTAAAAATCAAAAAAATGCAGATGGAAAGTATAGATGCGCGGTATACAAAGGATTTTACAGTATACATGTTACAATATAATAAGAATTTATAATGAGAATTTCTTCGAAGTTGTTTCAAACATATAACTACACTGTGAACAAAAAAACTTCTCAAGCAATAAAAAAAAACGAATTTTAAAATCTGGCAATTTGTCGAGTACTGTATAACTATCTGTGTTACGAATTTCATGAATTAATATATACGAATTTTTAGAAATGAGCCCTTATCATTTTAACGCCTGATAACAAATGTTAAGCAAAAGTATAAGAAAAACTACGGGAGGGGGGTAAAAATTTACACTTCACAAACATTTCTTTAGGATAAATACAATCTAGACTAGAAAAGAGAAGTGAATAACATTAATGTCTGACTGCGGTGCCGTAGGGACTGGGTTCGAATCCAGGAGAAGGCACGGGTGTTTGTGTTGTAATCCTTTCTTCTGTCTGTGTTGTATACCCCCGTGTTATATATTTCGTGGTGCATGGGGTTTATAAATGTTTAAAAAAATAACATTAATGTTGTCGTCTGTTTTATACTGAGATACAAGGACAGAAACATACAGTGCAAACACAGAAGATGATCCCAGTATACAACAGAAAGGGTGCGCTGCTTTCTATTCTAGACGGGAATCCATTTCAGGCAAAAGTCCGACTTCTTTTCCGGAAGATACATCCATGCCTTAACCGGGATTCAAACTCGAGCCCACTCAGTTACATGCCGAGGGTCATATCCACTATACTGGCTGGAAGGCTAAATAACGTTAATAATCATTTGTAATATAACTTCTACTTTAAAGCAGAAGTAATGAAGAAGAGATTTTCCATATATAACTTCAACTTCTTCACTCTTTTCTTTGATGATTTGTAGGAAAAAATCATACATATATATCCAGTCAGACACAGATTTAACGAATTCATCGGGATCGAAGATTTTGTTCGTTAATTCGGAGTTATTTGTTATATTGGGGTTCAAAAAATACAACTTTTTTTTGCACTTTCCTTTTGGGAATTTTATAATAAGCAACTACACAAAAAATATCCATAATTAGCTATCGTACACTTCTTATTCATTTGCTAAAATTACTGTTACCATTGGATGAGATTAGAAAGAAAATTCCTACCCTATTCAAAACTCACGCGATATGCTGCACTCATGGCTGGCTCATCTGCATACGTAAAGTCTAATAATAAGCTGTACCCTTTCCCGTTGAGATTTGCAGCTAATAAGAAAAGCCCTTTTCTGTTTCGGAAAGAAAAGGATGTGTCATTTGAAAGAAATTAATTTTTTTCTAATCGAAACTAATAAAAAA